>JADBJO010006754.1:82314-89814 GCA_016801955.1 Conus betulinus | reverse complement strand
ATGTATGTATGTATGTATGTATGTATGTGTATGTGTGCATGGATGTATGTATGTATGTATGGATGGATGGATGGATGGATGGATGGATGAATAAATATGTGGTGTTTAAGATAAACGGGACAAACACAGCTGCCCATTGAAGGCTGTCTATCAATGTAGTGTGGTGGTGGTTAAGATAAACGGGACAAACACGGCTGCCCACTGAAGGCTGTCTATCAATGTAGTGTGGTGGTTAAGATAAACGGGACAAACACGGCTGCCCACTGAAGGCTGTCTATCAATGTCGTGTGGTGGTTAAGATAAACGGGACAAACATGGCTGCCCACTGAAGGCTGTCTATCAATGTCGTGTGGTGGTTAGATAAACGGGACAAACACGGCTGCCCACTGAAGGCTGTCTATCAATGTCGTGTGGTGGTTAAGATAAACGGGACAAACACGGCTGCCCACTGAAGGCTGTCTATCAATGTCGTGTGGTGGTTAAGATAAACGGGACACAAACATGGCTGCCCACTGAAGGCTGTCTATCAATGTCGTGTGGTGGTTAAGATAAACGGGACAAACATGGCTGCCCACTGAAGGCTGTCTGTCAATGTCGTGTGGTGGTTAAGATAAACGGGACAAAACATGGCTGCCCACTGAAGGCTGTCTATCAATGTCGTGTGGTGGTTAAGATAAACGGGACAAACATGGCTGCCCACTGAAGGCTGTCTATCAATGTCGTGTGGTGGTTAAGATAAACGGGACAAACACGGCTGCCCATTGAAGGCTGTCTATCAATGTAGTGTGGTGGTTAAGATAAACGGGACAAACACAGCTGCCCATTGAAGGCTGTCTATCAATGTAGTGTGGTGGTTAAGATAAACGGGACAAACACAGCTGCCCATTGAAGGCTGTCTATCAATGTAGTCCCGAAACCAGTCACCCATCCTGCCATAGCTACGAATCAACAGCATCACCAACGCCGCATCACAACACTAAGCGGAGCAGACAGTGAGAGACTGCTGACGGACACTTGAGGAGATCAATAATTCTCTTCTGCCAGTAACAGCCAAAGCAGAAACTATCTACTTCAACCTGTTTTCTCCCCCCCCCCCCCCCCCCCCCCCCCCCCCCCCACATTTTCTCTGCTCTGCTTCACACGCAGACACAGACAAGACACACAGACACAGACACAGACACACACACACACAGACACAGACACAGACAAAGACAAAGACAAAGACAGACAGACACATTTCTTTTTTAAAGTCTAATATCACCAAGTGTGAACAGATTCTAAATTAAAACACACACACACACACACACACACACACACACACACACACACACATGCGCGCGCACGCTTTCATACATAGTCATTTTCAAGATGACTGTGATTTGGGGGAGTATCGTTCTGTGCATGACTTGTTTGTGTTATTTGTTACATTTGAAGGACACATATTTGTCAAACGTTTACTCGTCTGCTTCAAATGTTGTATTAAAATAATAATAGCGTTATTGTAAACCTTTATTTGTTTTGTGTGTATGAATGTTTTGTCCTGAACTTCATAAGATAGAGAAAAAACAATGAGGATGCGGAGTTGCATTTCAGGCCTGACTACATGAGAAGTCGGCCACTTACGTTTCCTGAAAAATGAAATACCCTAGCATCACTCAGACATGAGAGATTCACGAGCCTGTAGTGTTGGTCCGGAGATGTGAACAAAACTTGCTGTGGTGCATCCCCTAAGGAGAAAGACAAGAAAATAAAAAGAAAGAAAGAAAAAAAAAAAAAGAAAGGAAGAAAGAAAAAAAAGAATGACAAAAAGGCAGACAGAAAGACAGCCAGAAAGACAGATAGAAAAAAATAAAGGAAAAAGACAGACAGACAGACATAGTACGAGTCCATAGTTACTAAACTCTGGAACTGAGTCGGTCGGTACGGACATTCCACAAATAAATGCTTCTTTATGGCTGGAACCATATATATATTGTGTGTGTGTGTGTATTGAGAGAGAGAGAGAGAGAGAGAGAGAGAGAGAGAGAGAGAGAGAGAGATCAGTGGTCAATCAGTGCGAGGGTACATCTCTCACGAGAGCCGAGTAAAGGCTGTCCTGCACAAGCCTTAGCCGCTGAAAATGCTTGGGTTATTTTAGCTGTTGAGCTGACCACTCAGACTGTCGACACTTTTTGATCTCCCTTGCATACTTAAATGGATCCTCAAGCATAGGCTCAAAGATTTATGTTTATATTCCATACATGATTTTAGTTTTTCAGCAACTTATATCATTACCACACTTTCTTTTCACTTTACCTTTCTACCCTTCACTGGCTGCTTTGTGGTGCTGTGGATTCCGTTTTTGAACCCTTGATGGTGAGAATACCATGGCATTGTAGAATGTGGTGCGTCTCTATTTGATACCAAAGTAGCGCGGAGACAAACTTTAACGTCAATAGGCTAACAATAGCATGTTTCGTTTCTGTTTGGTTCCAAAACATTCTTAAGTTGCAACAGGCGAACGTTGGATCCATCATCACTAACAATGAACTGCTTCATTTGTATTGCTCCAAACACTCTTAGTATTGCTATAGGCAGACGTTCGTCATTGTCTATGTCTTTATATCTGCCAGTATAGTAGCTGACAATAAAGTATGCCTTTATTAATTAATGCTACGACGTACCGAAGTGCGTCCCTCTCCTCCCACCCCTCCCCTTTTAAAAACAAACAAGATATAAAGCATAAACGTACTTCCAGTTTATCTTGAATACGACGTCATAATCAAACATGCGTCAATGTATGTCGTCACTTCGACTTGTGACGCAAAGAAGCTTTGACGTCATTTGTTTCAGTTATCATGTTCTTTAGATATTCCATAAAGAAGAAAAATCGTCTTGGGCCGTTAGTAACGGCTATTCTGGTTTAATACAAAAAAAAAAAAAAAACAACAATGAAAAAGCAAACATTAGGTATCATCCGTGACCCATAACAAAACATACTTACAAAGTTTTTAAAAAGATAAGCCCAGAAGTTTTGTCTGGAGCGAGTGGAACACATTTTGATCACGGACAGACACACAGACAGCATTTCATTCTTCCTTCCTATTTTAAAGTACTCCCTGTTCTATAAGAACTGGGAGAACCAAAAAAAATCAGTTCACATTTCTTCGGTCTTTTTGTTAACATATCTTCATCGGAGATGATATTAAAGCCACGGAAAAAAAAGACGTGACATGTTCAGGTGTCCCTGATTCTCCTGACATTCTTCATGGCCCCTTTCCTCCAGCCTTCTCCATTTCCACAGACGAACTGTGGTTAGGTCAGACACCAATGAGATGTACGTTCACAGAAGTGGACAAACGCACTAATACAGTAGACATGAAAGAGGCAGGGACGGAAACCAAAACGATGGTCAAACAACCTGTAGCTTCTCATCTCCTCTGTGAACATAATTCGTGTTTTAAGGGTTACAGATTAGAAAAAAAAAAAAAAAAAATTTCTTAAGGAAATTTTTTTTGATGATGTTAAAAATTCAACAGTCTTGCCGTTTTTGATATTAGAGTCTAAAATCATCGACACAATGAAAAGATTTCAAATGAAATAACTAAGTAAAAAAAAAAAAACTTCTGTAAATATGTAACCCCGTTACTTTTCCCACCATACGTCGTAGACATAAACAGTAACGTCTTCTGACTATCACCCATACGGAATCCCCAGAACTCTCTCTGTTCTCACACCTCATGCCTCCTCCTTCCACTCTCTATCCACACACACTGTTATCTCTACACTCCCCCCCCCCCCCCCCCCCCCGTTCCTCCTCATCCCCCATTATCTCCCTTCTGTCTGTTGTTGTCGCCCCCATCTTCAGGGGGTGTAACACATGAACATAATTGCATAATCGTGCAGCGGTGCTCCCGGCTAATGACAGGGGTATTTGACCCGCTCCACGTGTTGGCATTTCCTCCATCTTGTTTCGCTTTTCTTGCAGAAGAAACCTGAAGGGAGAAAAATATAATAATGGGCGCGGAGAGCAGAGGGGGGAGGGGGGGGGGGGGGGGGGGGGGGACGATTTCATCATTTTCCACACGTCAATCATTCCAATCATTGTTTCACACAGTCACGCTCGTGGGTGGCCGAGCCGATCAAGTAAAACAACGCGCGAAAAAGGAGGGGAAAGGGAGGGAAGGGAGCGCGGCGGAGGAGTGGGGGGGGGGGGGTGGGGGTGGGGGGGGGGGGGGTACGCGGTTGAGGTTGGGGAGATGGAGAAAGGAAGAAGATGGTGGGAAGGAGACGAGTGTCAGAGTAGTGGGGGTAGGGAGGATGGGGTGGGGGTGGGGGTGGGGGTGGGGGGGTGGGGGGGACTAAACGCACGGTGAAAATAGTAGAGATGGTAGCGGTGGGGTTAGAAGGTCGTGGATGCGGGTGGAGTTGGGGTGGGGGTGGGGGTGGGGTGGGGGTGGATGGATGGGTGGGTGGGACCGATCAGCGAGACAAGATTCCAAGAACAGAGAAGCACGAGTGGGGGAAATGAGCGGACGTGCTCTCTCTCTCTCTCTCTCTCTCTCTCTCTCTCTCTCTCTCTCTCTCTCTCTCTCCCCACCAGTGTATTAGCTGGACAGCTTTAAGGAGATGAAAAAAAGAGAGGATTTTTTTTTTTTTTTTTTTTTTTTTTCATTAAAATTATGATACTTTGGCAGTATTCCACCGCAGCATACTATTCGTCTTCCCGAGCTGAATGTCAGAAACGATGGCACAGTGACAATAACCCTGACCACTGATGTCATTTCCGTCATGGCGACCCCCACGTCCCTGACCCTTACGACTGTCGCCATTTTCTGACGGCATTGTAACCTCCACAGTCACCTGTCACGTCGTCGTGACTGTTCCTGTGGCTCCACTGTTGCCGTGACTCCACTGTTCCTGTGGTACCCTGGCTCTACTGTTCCTATGCCCATCACTGTTCCTCTGGCTCCACCGTTCCTCTGGCTCCACTGTTCCTCTGGCTCCACTGTTCCTCTGGGCTGTTTCTCTGGCTCCACTGTCCCTCTGGCTCCACTGTTCCTCTGGCTCCATTGTTCCTCTGGGCTGTTTCTCTGGCTCCACTGTTCCTCTGGCTCCACTGTCCCTCTGGCTCCACTGTTCCTCTGGCTCCACTGTTCCTCTGGCTCCACTGTCCCCTCTGGCTCCACTGTTCCTCTGGCTCCACTGTTCCTCTGGCTCCACTGTTCCTCTGGGCTGTTCCTCTGGCTCCACTGTTCCTCTGGCTCCACTGTCCCTCTCGCTCCACTGTGCCTCTGGCTCCACTGTTCCTCTGGCTCCACTGTTCCTCTGGGCTCCACTGTTCCTCTGGGCTGTTTCTCTGGCTCCACTGTTCATCTGGCTCCACTGTCCCTCTGGCTCCACTGCTCCTCTGGCTCCACTGTTCCTCTGGCTCCACTGCTCCTCTGGCTCCACTGTTCCTCTGGGCTGTTTTCTCTGGCTCCACTGTTCCTCTGGCTCCCACTGTTCCTCCGGCTCCACTGTTCCTCTGGCTCCACTGTCCCTCTGGCTCCACTGTTCCTCTGGCTCCACTGTTCTTCTGGCTCCACTGTTCCTCTGGCTCCACTGCTCCTCTGGCTCCACTGTTCCTCTGGCTCCACTGTTCCTCTCTGGGCTGTTTCTCTGGCTCCACTGTTCCTCTGGCTCCACTGTTCCTCTGGGCTGTTTCTCTGGCTCCACTGTTCCTCTGGCTCCACTGTTCCTCTGGCTCCACTGTCCCTCTGTCCCTCTGGCTCCACTGTCCCTCTGGCTCCACTGTTCTCTCTGGCTCCACTGTTCCTCTGGCTCCACTGTTCCTCTGGCTCCCACTGTTCCTCTGGGCTGTTTCTCTGGCTCCACTGTTCATCTGGCTCCACTGTCCCTCTGGCTCCACTGCTCCTCTGGCTCCACTGTTCCTCCTCTGGCTCCACTGCTCCTCTGGCTCCACTGTTCCTCTGGGCTGTTCCTCTGGCTCCACTGTTCCTCTGGCTCCACTGTTCCTCCGGCTCCACTGTTCCTCTGGCTCCACTGTCCATCTGGCTCCACTGTTCCTCTGGCTCCACTGTTCCTCTGGCTCCCACTGTTCCTCTGGCTCCACTGCTCCTCTGGCTCCACTGTTCCTCTGGCTCCACTGTTCCTCTGGGCTGTTTCTCTGGCTCCACTGTTCCTCTGGCTCCACTGTTCCTCTGGGCTTTTCCTCTGGCTCCACTGTTCCTCTGGCTCCACTGTTCCTCTGGCTCCACTGTTCCTCTGGCTCCACTGTTCCTCTGGGCTGTTTCTCTGGCTCCACTGTTCCTCTGGCTTCACTGGCTCCTCCTCTGGCTCCACTGCTCCTCCTGCTCCACTGTTCCTCTGGCTCCACTGTTCCTCTGGCTCCACTGTTCCTCTGGCTCCACTGTTCCTCTGGCTCCACTGTTCCTCTGATTCTCCACTGTTCCTTTGGCTAAATTGTTCCTCTGGCTCCACGGTTCCTCTGGTTCCAGTATTCCTCTGGCTCCAATGTTCCTCTGGCTCAATTGTTCCTCTGGCTCCACTGCTCCTATGGCTCCACTATTCCTCTGGCTTCACTGTTCCTCTGTCACCACTGTTCCTCTGGCTCCACTGTGCCTCTGGCTCCACTGTTCCTCTGGGCTGTTCCTCTGGCTCCACTGTTCCTCTGGCTCCACTGTTCCTCTGGGCTGCTTCTCTGGCTTCACACTGTTCCTCTGTCACCATTGTTCTTCTGGCTCCACTGCTCCTCTGGCATCACTGTTCCTCTGGCTCCACTGTTCCTCTGGCTCCACTGTTTTTCTGGCACTACTGTTCCTCTGGCTCCCACTGTTCCTCTGGCTCCACTGTTCCTCTGGCTCCACTGCTCCTCTGGGCTCCTCTGGCTCCACTGTTCCTCTGGCTCCACTGTTCCTCTGGCTCCACTGTTCCTCTGGCTCCACTGTTCCTCTGTCACCATTGTTCTTCTGGCTCCACTGCTCCTCTGGCACCACTGTTCCTCTGGCTCCACTGCTCCTCTGGCTCCTCTGGCTCCACTGTTCCTCTGGCTCCACTGTTCCTCTGGCTCCACTGTTCCTCTCTGGCTCCACTGTTCCTCTGGCTCCACTGTTCCTCTGGACTGTTCCTCTGGCTCCACTGTTCCTCTGGCTCCACTGTGTTCCTCTGGCTCCACTGTTCCTCTGGCTCCACTGTTCCTCTGATTCTCCACTGTTCCTCTGGCTCCACTGTTCCTCTGGCTCCACTGTTCCTCTGGACTGTTCCTCTGGCTCCACTGTTCCTCTGGCTCCACTGTTCCTCTGGCTCCACTGTTCCTCTGGCTCCACTGTTCCTCTGGACTGTTCCTCTGGCTCCACTGTTCCTCTGGCTCCACTGTTCCTCTGGCTCCTCCTGCTCCACTGTTCCTCTGGCTCCTCTGGCTCCACTGCTCCTCTGGCTCCTCTGGCTCCACTGTTCCTCTGGCTCCACTGTTCCTCTGGCTGTTCCTCTGGCTCCACTGTTCCTCTGGCTCCACTGTTC
>JADBJO010006754.1:69814-77314 GCA_016801955.1 Conus betulinus | reverse complement strand
GAGCACCTTACGGCCCGTGTTCGCCGTCATGGTTCTAGCCCACCTCGCCCTGCTCTTAGGCTGTGGCCAGGGGCTGCGAAGCGAGAAAGAAGCAAGGACTCCTCCCTCTCCGCCGTCCCTGACCAGAGGCCTCTCACGTCCACGCGAGCACTGAGACAGAAACGAGCCCCCGGCTGGGGTAAACGTGACGACGAAGAACTGGACACTTTCGACGGCGACGTGGACAACGACGATCTCTTGGACGACGTGGACGAGCCCGACGTTCTGGAGCTGAAGCGCGCGCTCCGGGCTGGGGCAAGCGTGAGTTTGACGTGGACAAGCGTGCCCCCGGCTGGGGTAAACGCGCTCCCGGTTGGGGCAAAAGAGCGCCAGGCTGGGGCAAAAGAGCCCCCCGGCTGGGGCAAGCGAGCTCCCGGCTGGGGCAAGCGAGCTCCTGGTTGGGGCAAACGTAGCGTGGCGGCGGAGGAGGCGGAGGACAAAAGGGCGCCTGGGTGGGGCAAACGGGCCCCTGGTTGGGGCAAGAGAGCGCCTGGTTGGGGCAAACGGGCTCCCGGCTGGGGCAAACGGGCTGTGGAGGACGGGAGGAGCGGAGAGTGTGAGTTACTGAGCCGCGAGCTGGACTCCATCCTGGACAAAGCTATAGAGGTGAGTGGCCAGGTGGTAATGGGGATGGGTCCACCGGTTTTGTACTCCCAGTTCTTATAGAACAGGGAGTACTTTAGAATGGGAACGAAGAAATGCTGTCTGTGTGTCTGTGTGTCTGTTTGTGGTCAAACATGTGTTCCACTCGCTCCAGAACAAACTGCTGGGTCGATCTTTCTGAAAAATTTGTAGGTATGTTCATTATGGGTCACGGATGATGCCCAATATATTTATTTTACCGTTATATCCGTTACTAACGGCTATAACGGCCCATAACGGTTTTTCTTCTTTATGGAATATCTCAGAAATTACTAGGCCGATCTTTCTGAAAATTTGTAAATGTGTTCATTATGGGTCACAGATGATGCCCCAATGTTTTGTTTTACCGTTATATCCGTTACTAATGGCTATAACGGCCCGTGACAGTTTTTTTCTTCTTTATGGAGTATCTCAGAAAGCACTTGGCCGATCTTTCTGAAAATTTGTGGGTATGTTCATTATGGGTCACGGATGATGGCCAATGTTTACCAGAATAGCCGTTACTAACGCTATAACAGGCCAACACGGTTTTTCCTCTTTATGGAATATCTCACGCGTATTCAAGATATACTGGGAGTACGTTTATATGCTTTGCATCTTGTTTGTCTCTGTTTTTGTTCTCTCTCTCTCTGCCTCTGTCTCTGCCTCTCTCTCTGTGTCTGTCTCTGTCTGTCTGTCTGTCTGTCTGTCTGTCTGTCTGTCTGTCTCTCTCTCTCTCTCTCTCTCTCTCTCTCTCTCTCTCTCTCTCTCTCTCTCTCTTCTTCTTCGGTGTTTTTTCTTCGGTGTTTTTTCAGTATTTTGTCCCCTTCTCCCCACCCCGCTTCTTGGTTTTACTCTTTATCTCTACGACTTATTTCTGTTTTCTCTCTTTCCTTCTTTAAGGTTTATGTTGATATGTATACGTACATGTCTGCATCTATCTGTATCTCTCTATCTCTCTTTCCCTTTATCCATCCCTCTTTTTCTCTGTCTCTGTCTGTCTGTCTGTCTGTTTCTCTCTCTCTCTCTCTCTCTCTCTCTCTCTCTCTCTCTCCTCTCTCTCTCTCTCTCTCTCTCTCTCTATATATATATATATATATATATATACATATACGTACATTTATTCATTTATCTATTGATTTTGTCTGTAATCTAACTTCTTTTTTTTCTTTCTCTCGCCGCTTTTCTTCTTTCTTTCACCCTTTTTCTCGCTACTCGCTACTTTCCCTGTTTTTTTTTTTCCCGCTTTCCTTTTGTGTTGTGTATTTCTCTTTTATTCCCTCTACTTGTTCTTTGTCTGTCGTCCTTTCTTTTTCTTCCTTTTTTTTTTTTTTTTTTTTTACTCTTTGCTGTTTCTTATTTTCCTTATCTACTTCTTCCCACCTTCACGATTTAATTTTTTTTTTTTTCAATTTCCTTTCATCTTCCTTTTCTCCCTTTTGTTCACCTTTTTCTCTGATTTTTTCTTCTTTTATTTTCCCTGTTCTTCTTTTCTACAAACAACAGCTATTTCCACACGCGCACGCAGACGCGCGCGCACAAGCACGGAAGAAAAGCCTACAACAATGATTTACGCTCTGTTGGTTACCCCGTGTGGGTAGCACGACAACTTTAACAGCTGTTCATTTTTTTCCCCCATGTACTTTTGGCAGTGTGTCAAGAATATGTATGTATCATTTATGTATGTCATGCATGGATATACCGATTAAAGATGTGTAAAAATCTCCGCGCACTGTCTTCTTTCTACGCACATGTTAGCTCTCATATTACCCGAATGAAACGTGTGGGTAAAAAAAAACCATTAACAACAAGAACAGATATTTCTTATTGCTAGGACCCCTGATACAAACTTCCCTGGCGAGAGGGAATGAAGACTGCGGTTGAAGCAAAGAACACTATGACCAACCAGTTGAGTCAGAAAATAAAGAAAAAACAGGGAACACACAGAACAGTTAAGCCCAACGGCACTACCAGCAACAGGGAACACTCTGCATGTTGTCAAGCCGAAGAATTCTACAGCAACAGGGAATATAAGAACACAGCAAAGCCGAGAGAATCAATTTGCAACAGGAATGTATACTTAAGGTGAAGAACGCTATGAACAACAGGGAATGTGTAATGAGCTTCAGCCAAAGAACACTATTAGCATCAAGGAATGCAGTATACAGGTAAGCCAGAGAACACTATTAGAATCAGGGAACATGGAATGCAGTTAAGCCATAAGAGCGTTATTAGCAACAGGGAATATAGCAGTTGTTTAAGCCGATGAACCACCAGTAGCAACAAGGACCGCGCAATGCAGTCAAGCCAAAGAGATTTCGTCAGTAACAAAGAACCTAATATGCGGCTAAGCCAAAGAACGGTATCAGCAACTGAGGATACCGTATACAGTTTGGTCCAAAAAAACAAAAATTATCAGTATCAGGAAGGACGCAAATGTGCCAAAATAATGCAACTGAAAATGGGAGATTGGCCGTTCAGCCTAAGAACCTATACTGCACAGTTTACATGTACCCGCATAATTTCCAAAATACAAAAGCCACGATTTTGAAATTGGAAACAGATTTAATTCATTATCTTGTTCCAACGTACATTGAATTTCATTGGGATCGAATGAACGGTTGTTGATTTACAGACAATTAAACAGAGGATGGGTCGAAATCAAAGTTCGCAAAATCTGTTCAGTTCACAAAATCATTTCAATAGTGGGTGTGGCCACCGCCATTGGCGAGACATTCCACGCAGCGACTCCTCATCGAGTTGACCAGTGTTCTGATGACCCTCTGAGGGATTCTCTGCCATTCCAGTTGCAGCATTTGGAAGAGATCCTGGCGGTCTCTGGGAGGTGGATGGTTCTCCTTCACACGTCTCCCCAACTCATCCCACATATGCTCGATGGGATTGAGGTCGGGACTATACGCCGGGAAGATCATCCTGTTGATGCCGGCCTGCACAATGAAGTTTTCGGCCACCCGGGCCCTATGTGGCCGAGCATTGTCGTCTTGGAAGACTGCCATGGGTTCTATCCGTTGCATGGTCGGAACAACGAAAGGCGCCAGGATTTCATCCCGATAGCGGATGCCTGTGAGGTTTCCATCAATATGGTAGAGTGGTGTCTTGTGGTGGAGGCTGAAGGCACCCCATACCATAACAGAGATCCCTCCCCCAAAGGCCCTGGTCTGGCGAACAGCTGCATCAATGTAACGTTCACCAACACGCCTCCAAACTCTAGTTCGGCCGTCATTGTGTTCAAGACTAAACCGCGACTCATCTGAAAAGAGGACCTGGGACCACTGTTGTTGGTTCCATCTCACATGACGATGGCAGAAAGCTCGGCGAGCCAGCCTATGGGCTGCTAGCAGTCGTGGTCGAATAGCTGGGCGACGTGATCTGAGGCCGAAGTGGTGAAGACGGTTTTCGTATGGCTTGACGGCTGAGGATGGTGTTATTTGCCATACGAAGCTGCCTTTGATGCTGGGTGGAAGTGGTATCCCCGCTGCAATAGGGCCTGCCTCTCGATGAAACGATCTTCTCTGGGAGTAGTCTGCCTAGGCCGACCTGACCGTGGCCTCTCTTCAACGCTGTTGGTCGCCCTAAAACGCTGATTCAGTCTAACAATAACTGAATGATGCACACCAACTCGTCGCGCCACTTCAGCCTTTGCAATGCCATCTTGTATCCACGCAATCGCCCTGGTTTTGTCAAAGGTGCTAAGTTTTCTTCGTGGGCATGGTGAGAGAAAAGGGCTGACAGTAACCAACCCCGCGCTTAAACAGCCAAAAGAAGGGGCATAAAACTCACTTGAGAGACTGCTCTTGCACGGGGAAAAAGAATTTTTCATTTTACACATCTTGTGTCGCCAGCAAGCTTGATGCAAAACAGGCACAGTTAACGCAACTTTGCACTTTTTATCCCGCGCGGTAACGAGGTCACCAAGACCCCCGTGCGCACTACCAGTTGACACAGGCTGGATTACACACTGCTGTGTGAGATTCCATCATTGGTTGCCGCATAACAAAAAAAAACACAATGTTTTTTGAAGGGATGAATCAACCCCCTGTGTGCAAAGGCCTGTGCTTAACTTTATGTGACTAGTATATTACAACAGGGAAAACATATTTGCTACAGAGAAAAAAAAAACTAACAGCTGCGGGATTTATGAAATGAGGCCAAAGAAAATAGTCCACAACAGGAAATATAGTTTGACTCAAAAACACTGCTAGCAAAAGGGGAAAAGCATTTTAGCCAAACGAGGAAAATGCAATTTAGCCCAAACGACATTAGGAACAGAGAATATGTTGTTAAACCCCATCTCTACCCCCCCCCCCCCCCCCCCCCGCAAAAAAAAACAAACAAACAAACAAAAAAAAACAGTGAAGTGTCATCTGCAGTTAAAACCAGACACAAACCATCATCGACTGAGAATATGCAGCAAAGCCAGACAGCACCATCAACAACAGCCTAGAGTGAGAAAACAAACCAAACCATACTATCACCAACAGGGAACACGTAATTACTTCCAAGACCACCACCAGCATCAGGAATTGGCAGTTTCAGACAAACCACAATTTTTAGAACGGGAAACATGCTAGCTGAAAGAACACTGTCAGCAACAGAGAAAGAACGCTGTTAGCAACAGAGAAGGAACGCTGTTAGCAACAGAGAAAGAACGCTTTTAGCAACAGAGAAAAAACACTGTTAGCAACAGAGAAAGAACGCTGTTTAGCAACAGAGAAAGACCACCGTTAGCAACAGAGAAAGAACACCGTTAGCAACAGAGAAAGAACGCTGTTGGCAACAGAGAAAGAACACCGTTAGCAACAGAGAAAGAACGCCGTTAGCAACAGAGAAAGAACGCTGTTAGCAACAGAGAAAGAACGCCGTTAGCAACAGAGAAAGAACACTATCAACAACAGAGAATGAACACTGTTAACAACAGAGAAAGAACACTATCAACAACAGAGAAAGAACACCGTTAGCAACAGAGAAAGAACGCCGTTAGCAACAGAGAAAGAACACTATCAGCAACAGAGAAAGAACACTGTTAGCAAACAGAGAAAGAACACTATCAACAACAGAGAAAGAACACTGTTAGCAACAGAGAAAGAAAAACTGTTAGCACCAGAGAAAGAACGCAGTTAGCAACAGAGAAAGAACGCAGTCAGCAAAAATGTATATGCCGTTTAGCTGAAGAGCGTAATTTGCTACAGGACATAATGCAGTCAAGTTAAACAACTCTATTCACATATGGGAATCTCTCTCTCGCTCTCTCTCTCCCTCGCTCTCTCTCCCTCCCTCTCTCTGTCTCTCTCTCTCTCTCTCTGATCGATATGTCTATCTATCTATCTATCTATCTATCTATCTATCTATCTATCTATCTATCTATCTATCCATCTATCTATCTAAATATATATCTATATCTGATATATCTGTTTATCTATCTATCTGATATAGATAGATAGATAACCAGTGCAAAAGTGTAAAAACAGCATTTGTTCAATACTTTGGCATTCAAATATAGATCCATTTTACACTGGCTTGTTAAAGATTATCAGAACCTTGCAGGCTAGACTTAATTTCGTTCTAAGCTACCACGGTACATTTTACATGCAAGGCGAAAATCTGTGTGTAGGTGCTTGTCCGTACAAAACAAACAAGCAAAGATAACAACAAAACAGACAAAAAAGCCAGCGCTTTCTTTATTGTCACTTATTCCGTTTTTGCTTTTTATCCACGGCTTGATTTTCTCTCTCAGTTTGTGCTCCATCCCGCCACCACCAGCCCCTTCCCTCTCCCTCCCTCTCTCTCTCTCTTTCTCTCCGCATGCTATCATGAACAGCTGGGGATTTAATGTGAATCTTAGTCTAAAAACGTGTTCGGTTCACAAGTTTCTTGCTCTGACCAATCATGATTTCTCTTCCCGCCCCACCTCTCTCTCTCTCTCTCTCTCTCTCTCTCTCTCTCTCTCTCTCTCTCTCTCTCTCTCTCTCTCTCTCTCTCAGTTGCATGTTGGTTATGCGGATTCCACAGAGATGCTGATTATGCAACCCAAAGGACATTACGAAATATACAGAGGGGAAAAAAAACAACAACAACAAAACAGGACTATCGTACGACTGGAGCAATTCGATACATCTACCACATGGTTTTTTGCACATCAAGGCAGAACAAGATCGACCCAGTTTTTTTTTTTTTTCGACTTCCAAGAAGTGTCGAGCAAGGTTCCCCGCTTAACTCTTCATTATTTTCCATTTTTGTCGTTTGTGAATGGCCTGCTTAATGGATCAGGTGGACAATATGAAATAAGCGTGATACATGAAGCTGTTGATCTTTTGTGTGTGTAAGTTTGGCTGATAATATCTATTTCTCCACTATGTTGTGAATACGAAAAAAGAAAATGTTTTAAAATCACGAGGCAAGAAGAGGATGCATAGGACGATCAAATAAGAAGAAATCACTGTGAAGACTTTGCGTCAAGAGTTTTATGCATCTGAACATTTGCACTGGAAGTATCTGAATATGAAAGTCGAAAACTTAAGTAAACATATCTTTAACTGATTTTATCATAAATCCATTATGCATGTTACTTGGACAGAAACATGAAAAACAACAACAACAACAACACAAACGTGTGGGGTAGGGATGGGATGTGATATTCCGATTCAAACGTTATCAAGACTGTTTGTCTTCCTGTTACAAGTTTTATCACAGAACACAAACTATAATTATAAACACAGCAGAACTGTGGAGGCGTGATAAAGAATAAAACGATAAAAAAATACGTGCTTTCAATTCCTATCTAGCTTGGAATGTGGTAAAAACTGGTCAGTTTGCAGACTT
>JADBJO010006754.1:62314-67314 GCA_016801955.1 Conus betulinus | reverse complement strand
CCTCAATGCTGGGACTGAAAACACTCACATACGCAAAATCTCATTATCGAAGAAATAGAATTCTAGCTAACAAACGAAGGGGTCAAAAAACAAGCGATAATTCTCATGCATGATACAGCGAATGACCGTTCGGACAGAATTTCAATAATCGTCCTCTCAGATGCCGCCAACGCTAAGAAATTGAGGCATGAAAGATGTTCAGTGCCACCCACTCGTTTGAGAGGCGCCTAGATTGCAGCAACATGTTCAACAAGCGTTGATGTGGTCTGGGAAAGTTGTGATTCATCTATAGGAGTGTAACAAACTGGTTTGATCCCAGTAATATACCGCGACTTTGAGTTTACAGGTTATAGAATACTAAGGAAACCCAGACACGCGCGCATTCAAAGAGACCTTTTGGACAAAACGTAACTGATGAGTCCAGACACAGTTTCGTTTCTCGTAAAAATGTGTTAAAAAAAAAGAAAAAAAAAAGGGAGGGTTGTTTTGTTGCTGTTGATATACTGTGACTGAGAGTTTAACTGAACATTGTAGAGTGCAAGAGAATCTTACAGTGTCTATGCTTTTTCTTACTGAATACAAAGGTTTCATTTACTGTGAATACAAGTTTAATGTTTTGGGGGGTAAAAGTATAGATGTATGTCTACCCAAAATCGAAGTCGTTGAGTTTATTGTTCGTTATCATTTAAGGCCAGCCAACAACGAAAGCTTTTTTTTTAGTAAGCTATCCCATTAGAAGAGATGTTTTGTTCTTCATGATGACAATAACGATAATCGATTAATTTCAAAATAACAGTTGACAACATATTTAGTCTAAATGTATGACATGATAAGTGACCTATCCATACATATACATATATGTATCTCTCTCTGTCTCTGTCTGTCTGTCTGTCTGTCTGTCTGTCTCTCTCTCTCTCTCTCTCTCTCTCTCTCTCTCTCTCTATATATATATATATATATATACGATGTAAAGTAATCAAAGTTATTTTAGATTTGTTTTGTGTGCTCCTGTGTAAACGACTTCCCTATTGAAATTTGGTGTCTGATCGCCGTTCTGCAACTGTTTATTAATTACCGATCTATCTGTATATATTTTCATGTAGTTTGGATTTTTTTTTAATCAAATGTAAGATTAAAATAGCATGCTAGAATGTGTACATTTCGTCCTTTTCTTTTAAAAAACATGGATAATGTGAAAAAGAAGCCCCTTGAAACTGACATTTCGGAGTCGGGATTAAAAACAGAACCCTTACAATACAAAATCCTTTCTTTAAGAGTTGTTCTGGTGCCTTTGGTAACTTCGAATGTGTAAACTTAAAGTAATTTGAGAAGAAGACTGGTTTCGATTTTTTTTTAAGGTGAGTGGTCTTTGTTTATATTCAGTTTTCCCATTAGGTTGAACCGTAGCATTTCTCAGTAAAGGCTTAGTGCACACAGATTTTCTATGTCGTTTAAAAAGAAAGTAAGGGCTGTTACCGATGTTGCGAGTGCTGGAAGACCTACTGGCAGTTTCAATGCCCTGTATTCTCTGCTTCGTGTTTGTGTTTCTCAATAAATATTTGGCACGCTAAAATACTTCTTGTGTATACGGTTTTTTTTTTAAAAGATCTTTTCAGAAATTTACAAAATTAACAAGAGTGGGGTGATTTTTGTCCTATTGTTTGTTTCTTAAAAGTCGTTCGAGAACTTGTCATCTAACTTTTGTCTGTAAATGTTCTAAATATTCATTTGAAGATTGTTTTGTAAAGCGAATAACTGAAAGAAATGACGTGCTATACTCCAGAGGAAAAATAAAAAGGTCAAATGGCATGTCAGAGGAAAAGTTTCCCAGATTAAATATAAACGACTTTTTTTTTTCGAAATTGAAACCGTCATTTAAACGGGTGAGGATTGTTGATCTTGAAGATAAAAGTACCTCCTCCTTTATCACACCTTTTCCGCTCTTATCAAAATCTTTTTTTATACTCCTTTTTGTGTGTTCGTAATTCATTCTACGAAGAGAGATTTCATTATATAAGCCACTTCCATTCCGATACTGATGTCATTTACATATTGAACAAGAACTACATACGTAGATAACTTGCCGGGCAAGCCATACATCAGAATTGAAAATAGAGGGAGAGAGAGATGAGGAGAGCTGGTGGGGGAGAGGGTAGGGAGGAGAGACTATAACTGATCCTCGGGAGATTTCCATTTGAAGATTTTTCTTGTTCAAGTTCTTGTTTGAATTTGCCTGTCTCCCGGTTCATGACTCCGGGATGTCCCTCTGCTGCCCTTTTTTTTTTTTCCCATCTTGGGATGAGCCATGACTGGGATTCGAACCCATGCCCTTCTGGACATGCTCATTTCCACTTAATGACTCGCGCACTAACCACTGAGCCACAGGGACACCTGATATTTGTAGGAAAGTTAAGCCTTATGAAGTTCACTTTTGTTCCTCCTTGACCCAGATCCAACTTGAACACCTCTCTGCCGCTTCTGCCATTGCTTTCAGGCTTTGGTTTTTTCCCTCCCTGCAACTGAGAGCTGTTTCATGAGGCTGTATGCACGTTCCCACAAACCCCCCCTAGCTCCAATTTCTGCAGTGAGGACTTTGACCTGATAGCCTTCTCTCCTCAGGCTGTTTGCCAGATCAGCATACTTTTCAGTCTTGTAGATCTGAGCTGCCTCCATTCTGTTCTCATATGGCACCGTGAGCTCGATCATGATCAGCTGCTTGGTTGACTGAGAGTGTAATACTATGTCTGGTCTCATGCCACTCTTGCTGATAATCTCTGGGTGACTATTCCATTCTGGGAGGTCTGCTGTGCACTCCCAGTCATCTGCCCCGTCCAGCAGACTCTGCCTGCATGTTCCAAGTGGCACTGTTGTTCTTGGCCATGATTCGCTGCCTCCTGCCGTGAAGAATGTTGCGGGTGCTTTTGGAGTCCTGATTTTCCCTTTTTTGTGGTGTTGGTACTAGCCCAGACTACTTGTACAATCTCTTTGAGCACTTGGTTGTGCCTCCATGTGTACCTTCCTTGAGCCAGGGCTACTTACATGAGCTTAGGACATGCTCCACTGTTTGTTTTTTCATGGCAAAGGGGGCATGAAGGATCGTCTGTTTTTCCCCACTTCACCAGGTTTGCATTTGAAGGCAGAAGATCATATGCAGATCTGAGAATGAAGCTGATCCTGAGAGGGGCCATGTGCCAAATGTCATTCCAAGTGAGACTTCTTTGGAGTGCATTCTCCCACGTTGTCCATTGCCCTTGCTGGCTCTGCTGGACTGCTTTTTGGAGTCTTTGTTGGTCTTCTTCTTTTCTCATCTCCTGAATCATCATGTCTCTTTTGGCTTTTCCTTTGGCCTTGACCCACCATTCAGTTTTGGTCACCCCCAGTCCTTGTCTGTTGGTCTGTGTGTGTCCTGTTATTTCTCTGATCTTGAGACTTTCTTTTGCAGAATCCATCGCCTCTTGAACTTTCCATTTTCTGCCTGTCTTCAGCTGGGGCTTGATTGCTTCAACCACCTTGTCTCATGAGTCCTCCAGCATGCTTTGAAGTCTGATCTTCCCTGCTTTATATTCCTCCAGGATGGATTTCAGTGGTAGTTTCAGCTTTGCTTGGCGACAGTATAGCGCTATGTCAGTCAGACAGGGTGGGACACCAAGCCATTTCCTTGTGAACTTGTTGATTTTGGATTTCCATTGCCTCCACTATGCTGGTGCAGATGTCGTATATCATCAGAGGCCATAGAAGCTTTGGTATCAGCATGAACTGCAGACACCAGACCTTGTATTTGCCAGGGAGCCCACACTGGTCAATGGTCTCCAAGCCTTCTTCCGACATCTGTTTGGTTTCTTTTGCTCTTCGTGTGTCTTTCAGCGTATCATCATCATACCATCTTCCAAGGCTCTTGACTGGCTCTCTTCTGTTACTGTTGGAATGGTCTGGTTGGCAACACTGAAGACCACAGATTCGGCCACTTTTCCTTTCCTCAGTGAGAGACTCCGTGATTTCTTTGGCTTGAACTTCATTCTGGATGAGGCAACTATGTCGTCCAGCCCTCTCCAGCACGTGACGTGTCTCGTCTTCTCTGGATGAAATCACTGTAGTGTCATCCATGAAGGCCTTGAGAGGGGGCATCTTGTATCCATCGCCAAGGTCTGTTTGTCTTGCGTAGCTTGTTGCTGTTGCTTTCTTTCAGATGACTTCCATTGCCAACACGAACAGTATTGGGGAAATGGCACAGCCCATTGCAATGCCCACTTCCAAGTTGATCCAATCTGTTGTGTACTCCTTGGTAGAGAAGCGCATTGAGAAGCCATTGAAGTACTTCTTGAGCATGTCGCGGATGTTCTTTGGCACATGGTACATCTTAAGAGCCAACTGTATCATCTCATGGGGTACAGATCCATATGCGTTTGCCAGGTCGAGCCACACTACTACGTCCAGGTCTCTCTTTTTCTGTTTTTGCTCTTTGGATTGCGTCCCAGATCATTGTGGCGTGTTCTACACAGCCAGCCACGCCACGCCTGGATGCCACCTTTCTGGACTGACACATCCAAGTACTTGTTTTCCATGAGGTACTTGGTCAGCCTTGCTGCCATGACAGAGAAGAAGATTTTCCCTTCGACGTTCAGTAGTGATATTGGCCTGAACTGGCTGATGTCACTTGAGTTTTGCTCTTTGGGGATGTACACACCATCTGCTGTCATCCACTGGCTGCTGATCTTCTGATTTCTCCAAGCTGATCGCAGCAGCCTGTGGAGCCACTCCAGCACCTTGGGACATTTCTTGTACAGCTGGTAAGGTATTCCGTTTGGCCCTGGTGATGATGATTGGCTCTGGCTTTGTCGACCACCTTCTTGATTTCCGCCAACGTTGGAGGCTTGTCATTGAACTGTTCCTCAGGGTTGGTTGGCCACACCAGACCTTGAATGTCGAGTGGTGCTTTGCTCTGTGAGTCAGAGTATGTTTTTCTCAGATGCTGCTCAAGAACTCCTTTGTCCACACTTAGG
>JADBJO010006754.1:39814-44814 GCA_016801955.1 Conus betulinus | reverse complement strand
GTGTGTGTGTGTGTGTGTGTGAAAGGGGGGGGGAGAAGAGTTAATAAGATGGTAGGAAACAATGTTGTGAGGATGCTAGAGAAACAGCGTAATGTACGTGTTGTGGAAACAAACGTGGAAGATTTTCGGGGAATGATCTCACAAAGGTGCAAAGGAAGTAAAGCTACGAAGATGGGAAAAAAAGGTCATGAAGATGGTAGTGGAGCGAAGTTAGTAGATATTACGAGAGCTGACTGCCAGAACCCAGTATCACACACACACACACACACACACACACACACACACACATATATATATATATATATATATATATATATATATATATATATATATATTTGTTAAAAAAAATAGGGTGATAAAAGGAAGTTTTAAAAAACCAACAGATCTGTTTCGAGCCAGCGCTCTCGTCAGGATGGTTTTGGGGCGCCTACTGCCGGTGTTATATGCCTGATGTCACTGTTTGCACGTGCGGATTGGCTGCACGTATTGTTCGTTTTTTGGGGTTGTTTACAGTTCCGGGTGCGTTTGCTGACAACGATTTCCATTTGTGCCTGCAGTTGTTTACTATTTCTACTTTAGTATTTAGGGTTGCTAAGTATGGTTGGTTTGCATAGTATTAACCATTTTTTCTGTTGAACATAGGTTGCATCTTTTTGAAATGTTGTTGTATGGTGATGCCCTTTTTATGATTTTTCCCAGGATATGTTATAGTTTATTTTTTTGTCTTTAAGTCTCCAAATATATTTGCTCAGTTCTGTTTGGTTTTTTTTGTATTTTTCTTTGTTGAATGACTGTTTATGGTTTTGCGTATCTGGTTTTGAAGTGATTTTTCAGTGATCCCTATGTATGTTTCTTTTTCATTTTCTGATGTCACAGTGGCTTGGTATACAATGTTGTTATAGAGGCATTTGTTGCTTAAGGGACACTGTTCTTTTTTAGCACAATTGCAGGATTTCCTTTCTTCACCCTTCTTTGCTGTGTTGCTTTTCATTTTGTTTGGATGAATCAATTATATTTTTAAGGTTAGGCATGCATGAATATGATAGTTTGATGGTGTTCTTGTTGAATATTTTGGACAATTTGTGTTCTTTTGGGAAGGATCTGTCAAAATTTTGAAAAATTCTTTTCCTACGTTGTTTTTACTCGTCCATCATATGGAGGTTGTACCATGTGATTTTCCTTTTCCTGCTTTTTTTGTTTTTTCATGTTATTATCTGGGTTGTATTGTAGTTTGTAGCTGTAACCACTTTTTTTGCAATGCCTCTTGATATTCTGCTGCTGCATTGTTGAATACTCTTTCATTATGTGACAGATTAGATAATCTCTTGTTTATGCCATTGGGTATGGTTTTTTAGTATAGATGGTGGGTGGTTGCTATTGATGTTTGCATAAATGGGTGTGTCATTAGGTTTCTTGTATGGTTTATATATGTGGGTTGTTGGGGTCAAGTGTTATGTCTAAGTAGTTCACTACCTTTTTGTTTGCTTCGATGGTGATTTTTAAGTTATGGTTTTGGAAAATTTTGCATAGTTCTTCGGCGATTTTTATATTTTATATATATATATATATATATATATATATATATATATATATATATATATATATATATATATATACATATATATATGAGATACTAGGTTCTAGCAGTCAACCCTCGTTATGAAAACGAAGTCATGGAAAATGTCAGGGAATTTACTTTATGTAAGGTGAACAAAGATATGAAGATGTTGGGGATACAACGTTTAAACGATGCGAGAGAAAAACATATGAAATTCTTAGGGAAACCAATGGATCAAGTATAAGGGGAGTATAGTTATACATAAATGAGGAAAAGCTAAGGAAAGTTGCTCATAGCCCAGCCGACCGCAAAGGGTCATATCAGGGCGGTCACCCCACGTTGACGTCACCTCAGGAGTCATTCATACACACAACCCTTTAAAATAAACCTTCTATAATAAAACACAAAGGAAATTTTTTGGTAACATTCTTCCTACTGTCAAATCTCAGATCAGATGAAAAATGTTGATCTCTTTCAGAAATTCATAGATCACATCAAGCTGAACATCTCTGAACAAGGTTGAGGGATATCAAGTTATGAATATGTGAGAAAGAAAGGGGGGGGGGGGGGGGGGGGGGGGGGGGGGGGGGGGGGGGGGGTATGAAAATGGCAGCAAAACAAAATTATGAACATGCTAGACAATCCAACATTGAACCTGTTTGGGAATTAAACGATGAAGACGGCAGGGGAAGAAAAAGCCAGTGGAAGCAATATGAAGTTGGAAGAAACAAATGATTAACATGGGAATGGGCATGATGAAGACGAATCTCTCGGGAAAAAAAAACCTGGAAATTTTGGGACACAAATGAATGATGAGGATATGATGGGAAAAGATGAAGATTTCAGTGTCTGTTAGTCTTATACCGAGGGAGATACTGATGAGCGCCGGGAGAGTCTAGGAGGGGAGCGCCGGGCAGGTGGTGGAGGGTGATAGTGATGATAGTGGATGTATTCAATCCTTTGAGCTTTACGTTTTTCAAAGCACTCTACTTTGTATCATGTTTTCATCCTTTATCTTGATTCTGTCCACAGCTACATATATCTCGACAGAAGTTTTTATTTTGAGAGAGAGAGAGAGAGAGAGAGAGAGAGAGAGAGAGAGAGAGAGAGAGAGAGTGTGTGTGTGATTGTGAGGTGTGTGTGTGTATGAGAGAGAGAGAGAGAGAGAGAGAGAGAGAGAGAGAGAGAGAGAGAGAGAGAGAGAGGAGAGAGAGAGAGACTGGTTACCTCTGGATCTGGTAACGCTAGACCTCGTCTTGCTAAATTGTTTGTATTTCGCCAAAAGGCCAAAAACTTGAACAGAGAAGAGAAAAAAAGTTTGTGTGTCGCCAAAAAAAAGCAACAACAACAACAACAAACTTGAACAGAGACAAGAAAAAGAATTAAGATGGAAGTTTGTATGTAGCCAAAAGGCCAACAACCTTGAACAGAGAAGAAAAAAAAAAAGAATTAGGATGGATTGTTTGAATGACGATGGGCACCAAAAGCTGTGCGTGCTATGTAACCCTTTAGGAGCCGATTTCATTGCCTTGCGCTCAGGCCTTCTATTCTATCTTTAACAGACAGGAGGATGAAGAAACCAGGGTAAGTGGAGAAGTGGGAGGGGGTCGGGGCAAAAAAAAGAGAGGAGAGAGGGGTGAGAAGCACTGAACACAGCGGATGTTAGGCAAGACGGAATGGCAGGTACAATCTAGTGCCATCGTCAACCAGCCAAGAGATTTTTGATCAAACATTCAAGTGTTTCCAAGTCGAGTTTTCGTGTCTTCGGAGCAGATGTACAATTGTTTGAGAAGTTTTTTTTTTTTTTTTTTTTTTTTTTTTTTTTTAAAGAAAGAACCCAACATTCCTCACCCACTCCTACCACCACATTCCTGCCACAGACTTTTTTTTTCAACGATCCCACTACTTATACACAGGGCTTATGTAGTCCACATGGCTGACACGACCTCAAGCGCAGATCTGAAAGTACCATTCACTTTTTAAAGAAAAAAAAAGGAAAGATTGAAAGAAAGAAGGAAGGAAAGAAAAAAAAAAAAGAAAGAAAGAAAGAAGGGAAAGAAGGGGGAGAAAAAAAGAAAGAAAGAGAGAACGAAAGAAAGAAAGAAGGAAAGAAGACACTGAAAAGAAAGGCCTGATCCTTCCTGCTGACTTGCTTGGAACGTGATAAAGAAGACGCTGATTTCTCATGAGAGATGAAAGGATGGGGGCATTGGACAGGGTGGTGGGTGGGGGCGAACTGAGGATGGTGGGGGTTGGAGTCAGATGAGCATACCATACTCTAGGAGTGACAAGGCATGTTAAGGCCCCTGTCTACTGCCTCTGAACCTTCTCCAAAATGCCAGACACGAGAATCATCACAACATTATTTTCTTTTAATCTGGGCACTGCTTCAATCACTGTGTTTCATTTCTAAAAAAAAAAAAAAAAAAAAAAAAGAAACTAAACTATATAAGAAACCGTCGTACACGATTTCTCTACTTCTGCTTCATTTGGTCGGACTTTTCGCAGAACGATACAGACAGAGAGAGATTGAGTACACAAGGGATTTGTTTTAGCGCCCACGCAAATTCGTGTGAAAACACTTCGAGGGAAGAAGTGGTGGTATTGATTAGAGTCTTTTTTCACAGGTTGCCCTAGATCTTGTCACCATTTGTGTGTGTGTGTGTGTGTGTGTGTGTGTGTGTGTGTGTGTGTGTGTGTGTGTGTGTGTGTGTGTGTCTCTCTCTCTCTCTCTGATAAAAAATGCAGCTGGCGCAGCTGGCGCATATGTAAGTGTTTCTTTTTCCTTTTTTGCAGACCGTGCACAACGTGACGGATTAAACAGCTAATTGATCAAGTCAGCTTCTCACAATACAAACGGTTTTTGTTCGACAGTGATAATTCTCAGACCACGCGCGCGTTTGCCTTTCTTTAGACTCGTGGCGTGATCAGTTCTTAACTGGTCCAGAACTAAGAACAGAAAGGTCGTACAACATCTGCCAGCTGTACTTAGGAAGCCAGAAAACCCACGTAGAATGAGACGCACCTATGTGGAGTTGTTTATGCTGAAACAGGTGAAGGAAGCGCTACCTGATATATGAATTGCGGATACTAAATCCGTCTTTGTGACAGGAATCAGATTTTGAAACTTTCACAGTCAACATAAACTAATAATAATAATAGTAATAATAATAACATCCATTGAAAATCTCCTCTGCATCGACCTCGTGTCTGGCTGGTAGGTCCACACCACAGTCATAACTCTTGGCACTTTTGGCCACCTGTTTACTGCGACCTCCAATGGCCGAGTTTTCAGAGTCTCTCTCTCTCTCTCTCTCTCTCTTTCTCTCTCTTAATCTCTCTCTCTCTCTCTCTCTCTCTCTCTCTCTCTCTCTCTCTCTCTCTCTCTCTCTCTCTCTGTGTGTGTGTGTGTGTGTGTGTGTGTGTGTGTGTGTGTGTGTGT
>JADBJO010006754.1:22314-24814 GCA_016801955.1 Conus betulinus | reverse complement strand
CTGTGTACCTTTCTGAAAGTTGATAGTAGAATGCTTTGTCACAGTAGTGAGATTGTCTCCTCAATAGCCTGGATCTGGACAGAACTTTCTCTGCTCAGTGAAACTGCGACTCGCCGTTAATAGGTTTACTGTTTGTTTGTTTTTTCCAACTCCACCTGCCTATCATTTTGCGCATAGTCTTGAATTATAGAGCAATGTGTTGCCTGCAGTCTCGTTCACGTGGTGTTTTTTGTTTGTTTGTCAGCACCAGCACTTTAGAACAAATGGACAATTGATCTTCAAACTGCATTAAAAAAAAAAGTCACGGTGTTGGGCGAGACAAATGATGAAACTGTGTGAAAGAGACAAGAGGACTAGGGACAGAAGCGTATGAAACTGTTTGGGAAAAGAAATCATGAAATAGAAAGGGAAGCAATGTACAGGATATTCAGCAAATAAATGATGAAGATAATAAAGACATGAATGACTGAATGTTCAGAGAAATAATTGATGGCTTTGTAAAGAAAACAAAGAAATGAGAAGCTGAAAGGTCAACAATGAAGATATTCGGAAAATAAATGACGAGAGAAATGGGGAAAGAATGTAGTAGTATCCATGCATCATACGACGATTTAAATACAGGGGAAGAAAAATTATGACAAAAATAGGGAAACGACTGACTTATATATAATAGAAACTAATAACATGAAGAGAAAAGAGAAATCAGTGATGTATACAGTAGTCTGAGCAACGAGGAACATGTCAGACAAACAAGGGGGAAAAGGGAATAAGGAACAAAGATACATGGGGAATAGATACTGAATGTTTTTAAGAAATATATCATGAAGATGTTAAGGACCTATGTTATGACATTTTCAAATGACGAAAACGTAAGGGAAAGAAATGGTGAAAATACTGGGGAAACAGTGTCATGAAAATGTGAGAGTAACAAAATCATGGAAATGCTGGAGGTAACGAATTATGATGTTCAGGACAGAGAGCGATAAGCGTGTACGGACACAAAATTATGAAGTCAGGGAAGCGTAACTGTAAAATGTAATGAAAATAAGTTCATGGAGACGTAAGGGAAACTTTGTTTCAAAGGTACGAAGAAAGCAGAGATATGAGAGTGTTAGGAAAACAAAGTTAGGAAGATTTCAGTTTAAAAGAAAACTTAAAAAACAACAACAAAAAGAAACAAAAACAAAAAAAACGTAAGGACGTTATTCAAGCAAATATTGAACAATGGTGTCAATCAAATAATGAAAATGGAAGGGAAGCAAGATGATGATGTGCATGGAAAATGTTAGGACAGGAGGCAAGATGAAGAAGATATCGGGTAAAGAAGTAACGGACACAACTTAGGGACACACATTAATGGTGTGGATATGATGGGGATAGATGGAGATCTCAGTGTTTGGCAAACTGGTGCCATGGAAATTAATGGTAAACGACACCGGGAGGTTTCAGTTTCAGTTCAAAGAGAGTCACTGCCTGCGACCTAATCCTTATACTCTACACCACATCCGCTGAGTTTTGAGACCATACTGAGCCTGATTTAAAACTGACGGATAAATGAATTGATGACTACGATGCGCTGGTGAGACCTTACCTTAACTAGGCTGACCCTGGAGAAAGGTCCAGTGACGGTGAGGAAAGACCCATTGACCACAGGGAAAGTCCTATTGACAGTGGGAAAGACTACTACTTTTGATTCTCTCTTGAGGGCACATAAGACCGTATGGCGAAAGCTTGGCTGTGTCTGGAGTGGCACTGTCTTCATCTGTCCTTGGACAGGGGTGGCTGGGTCTGTGGGGTGTGCTCGACAGCTGGAAGGTGGTGTTTTTCGCCGCTGGGCTCTGCAGTCATGAAACACGGGCTGGTACACCCATGGGGAGGCTACTTTAAGGCTGTTATGAGTTGCATCCTGTAGTCTGATTTACCTCTGTTCTGGAGCAGTTATGTCCCTTGATATCTTAATGGAGTGTCCTGCGCGTGCCTGTACCCATCGTCAACACAGCGCAGGCCTCCAAGGGTGATACAGGAAGCTCTAAAGGCAGGTGAAGACAGTGCTTCTCTGGGTCCTCCCCAGCACCTTCGGGTGTTTCTTTTTTCTTTTCTACCTAACATTGGGAGGGTAAGCAGTCAATCGTTCACTTTTGGCGCTGAGATGTTCTGTGATAAGAGAAGAGGATGGGCGAGAGGGGGAGGGATAGGCAGGTTGATGGTACAGGGCAGTGGTGATCATGGTGGGCTTTATCATCCTTTTGGAGTTTTTAGCTGGCGGATCATTCCTCAAAGACTTGTGTCAGCTGCTCAACTGTTGTGCATCAGTTTTTTTTCTCTTATTTTTGTGATTTGTTAAGAGCTACGCATATCTCAAAAGTGTTTTGCTTTTGAGAGAGAGAGAGAGAGAGAGAGAGAGAGAGAGAGAGAGAGAGAGAGAGAGAGAGAGAGAGAGAGAGAGAGAGAGAGAGAGAGAGAGAGAGAGAGAGAGAGAGAGAGATAGACAGACAGACAG
>JADBJO010006753.1:115000-126937 GCA_016801955.1 Conus betulinus | reverse complement strand
GCAGTGGTCTGACTTCCCCCCTGGTCATGGCCACCTGGCACCAGTTAGAAAAGATAGAAGGAGAGAACTTACGAATTGAAAACCCCAAACCTATCCACGTCCCGGTTGTAGCTTAATGTCCGCCTTCATAATTCGGAACAAGATGCCGAATCCCGTACAAACAATCCCGTTTGCCATCATAAAGGGTTTGTCCTACTGAGTCTGACCTTGGTATTTGTGAGTCCTTTTTAGTCAGTCCTTGTCGCCGTCGTTCTTGTTTGTTTTCAAGGTGCCGAAGTTATAGCAGCACCGAAGAAATGTTGGCTTTCGCGCGCATGCCGCGAGACAAATATATACGCACAGTTTGTTTTCCTCCGTTACAAAACACCTCTGCATGCTTTTCTTCCCCTGAACGCTCAACATAAACAGTTTCCACAAGCATGTTCAATCTCATCTTCCCCCCCCCCCCCCCCCCCCCCCCCCTTTCTTTTCGTTTTCCGCAACTCAGGCATCGTCGGGTCCGCAGGCAATCAGCCACCATCGGATCATGGACTAAAAAGTCTGCACGATGGAGAAAACAAAGGTTTACTTTCCATAGCTTCTCGTTCAGCTTGAGGAGTAACCAGAAGTTCATGATCTGAACCAATGTAATAAAAACGGCGTAACTGTTGCTGTGCGATGCCTTGTTCTTTCCGTTTGTGTGCGGACGAATTCTGTGGGATCTCCTGCAAACAAAGGAGCAGAAGAAAGCAAAGAAGAGGGATCTCCTGCAAACAAAGAAGCAGAAGAAAGCACACAGAAGAGGAGTCGGCGGCAGTGCAGAGCAAAGCAAAGCTTAAAAGCTGTTGTGTGTCCTGGAAACACTTCCACGTGGGGCCTGCTCATCGGACTGGGGGTGCCAGGCGGTTACCGCCCGCCCCTGCTGTCGTTGCGTCTGAAAACCGAGCGGAGAAGACGTGATTAGGCAAACGGGCAATGTATTGAACATTAAAACCCTTGCGCAGGACTACTTGGGCTAGAAACAACTAATACCAAGTGATAGCGATTGCCAATGACTACACGTCCACCTGTCCTTAAAGGACCCGTCCTGTCTTCGTAGTCTCCCTTGTTATTTGAATGATTGTTATCAAGACCGCTGATTGTATTCCCCTGTGCACTGTTTTTCCTCCGGTAAACGTGTGCCTGGATTGTGGACGCCTACACCCCCTCACTCCCTAACTATACCTCTCACCTTCACACACCACTTCTCTCTCCTGCTGCCATTGGAAGACGTAAGACGCAAGTTTAACTTTTTTTTCTTGCTGACGCATGTCTTTTCCTTTATTTCACAAAAAAGAACGAGAAAATGTGAGGGCACAAGGCTTTAGAGAGAGTGACTGTAAAATCAACTACGCGGGGGAATTGGGATTCCAGAACAGCTGTGCTTTGACAAAAAAGGTGGATATACGTAATACGTCCAACGTCAGGCAGAGGATAATGTTACAACATGGCCTCCTCAGATCAAATTACTGTCGTGGAACAGCCCAGCTTCGGTGACTACCATTAATTTGTAGCCTTATTTCTGTTTTTGTTTTGAACAAAAAAAAGGCCTTCCTTGAGTGTATTTCTTGTGACTGAAAACTGGACGTTATGAATTTGTTGATACTACTCGGATGAAAGAATTGGACTAGATCGCTTATGAATGTATGTTAAGTTACAGATTAATCGTTCCACGATTTCATTTTTGCTTTGTTTATGATTCATATGAGATTTGATGAGATTTGACAGTTCTTTTCTCTTTCCCCCCCCCCCCCCCCCCCCCCCCCCCCCCCCCCCCCCCCCCCCCCCCCCCCCCACCCCCCCCCCCCCCCATTATGTGTTCACTTTTGTTCAAAAGTAAGGAACAGAAATCTTTTTTAAAAATGTTTTTTGGTCTGTGAACACAAATCCTTATATCTTCTCGGTCACGTATTATGATGTGGTCCTTGTATTGATTCGCTGAATTGTTCTGTCGTTTTATTTTACTCGTTGCTTTTTTTAAACAAGGAAGGATGAGCAGGGTTTTACCTCCCTTTTTCTTTTGTTTATTTGTTTATTTTGCAATTGAAAACTAAAATGCGCCTTTAAAAATCGGTTGAACAAGAACACGTCAGGAGAAAAAAAAGACATTGACATGCGATGTTAAATTGTTTCGCAGTAATTCGTATACTTCAGATGGACAAATGACTAATTCCATCGGTCACTTTTTTGGGTCTTGTTAGCGTCAGGCTTGATCATGACTATTTCCACCACGTCTCGGAAAAAAAAAGACCTTCGCACTATGTTTCAAAGAGGGGTAAATGACGAACTGAACAGCGCGTTTGGACTTGGGACCGGAGATAGCGAAGGGGATGGGTGAATAGGAGGGTGAAAGTGTGAGACTGAATCGGGGAGAGGAATAAAGGACAGGAAACGGTTTGAAGAATGCGAAGACGATGGGTATAACATTCGCACGCACACACGCACGCACGCCGCACCCACCCACCCACCCACTCTCCCACGCAAGCACGCATGCATGCGCGCACACACAACACACACACACACACACACACAAGCACGCACGCACGCACACTACACGCACCCCACGCACACACGCATGCACGCACTTTTTTTTGTTTGTTTGTCGTTGAATTTTTGTTCAGAAGCAGGCATTGTCGACTACCAACATCATCTTGCCTTGCTCTGCGTCCGGTTCTTAAATACAAATCGACTATCCGAAGTGCCTGTCATGTCGGAGGTGTTGCTAGGTGACACGCTGGGGCACGTTCAGTCAACACTGCATTTTGATACATGCCATACTTTTCATACCTAGGACTCATCTTCATGTACTACGTTTTCATACGTTTGCTACATTTCGTACATGTGGTATTCTTTCAGACACGCGCGCTACGGTTTTTGTGCGTGTGCTGATTTTCATACATGTGCAACATCTTCAAACATTTTCATTTATCTGATACTTTTTGACACACATTTGGTGTACGTTTCATAGATTTGCTTCATTTTAATACAACCCCTATATTTCTATTCATGTGCTACGCTACATTTTCATAGAAGCTTTATAGTTCCACATATGTGCTACATTTTCATGCATGTGTTTTTATGTCCGTGTATTCGCTGTTTTTTTATTCATGCCATACATTTTTTAATGTTTAGCATTCATATAAGCTGCATTTCCATGAAAAACGCTTCTTTATTACTGTCTTAAATTTTTATACGTATACCACATTTTCAAATATGCATTACATTTACAAAGACAGGCTACAGTTTTTTTCATGCAGATACATGACATTCACATACATATACATAAACTACAAAGAAAAAAAAACAACAACAACAACAACAAGAACCATACATGTATACACCTACATAATACAGATCACCAGATGAGAAGTTAAGGTAGTACAACATGAGTCAAATTACATAATATAAGACGGTGTAAATGCATTTATGAACAATTTCAAACTTTTTATGAATTTTTCACACACACACACACACACACCACACACACACACACACACACACACACACACACACACACACACACACACGTGCGAGCGAGCGCGGCGCGCGAATCTGTACGCATCTGTAGAAACATTTAGGAGTGTCAAGTCTGAATGGGAAAGTGAACTGCAAAGACTTCAAAAGAGAAAGAAAAGGTTAACCTATAATATGATAGCATTGTATGATATATTATGATAGAAGCATAGCTAGCCATAATTTATACACAAAAATACACGAACATTTAGACATGGGAAAATAATGGTTTGTATGTCAGCCATTTTTCAAAAAAGGTTATATAGCATAAACTTAAATATGCATTATGTTGCTCGATTTTATATCTATAGTTTCAATTTTTTCAAAAAAGATGTTGTTTGTGAAGGGTTCCTTCTAATTTGCATGTGTATACGTAATGTTTTGCTAGTAATATAATGAAATATAAAATTTCATCAATATTGATAGTCACACATCGAAGCCCAATAATATTAAGGATGCCGTTAATTTCATATTCGTTGCATTGACAATATTTTTTCTTTAATTAAACCAACAAGAGAATTCCAAAACTGTTGAACATAAGCACATTTCCAAAGCATATGGTCAATACTATCTTTACACAAACCACAAAAACTACATTTATCATTATCAGCCACTCCCATTTCTTTTAAAATAACATTAGTACCTAGACACCTATGCAATATTCTCAGCTGAAACCATTTCAATTTTATGTCTTTAACTTTATGTACATTCAAGAAACATAATTTCCAGTTATGACGAACCGACATTTTCTGATCCCATTTGTCACAACATTTCGCTCGTAAATTATTATCAATCATAATATCATAGTATAATCTAGAGCCTTTATGAATGGCAAAACAATTTCTTAAATGAGAGTGTTTACGTTAATACATTTATTGTTTTCAACAACAATATTAGATTTTCTTATGTAGTCAGTTATAGCTGACCTATAGCCAGCAAAAGAAAGAAAATTAATGTTTAGATTATACTTTTCCTAAAACATCTATGAAACAGAAAATTTCCATTTTCATAAAAAAAAAAAAACGGAGCAAGATGGAAAACGTCTTTGTTATCAAGTATTTTAGACACAATATATTTGTTTTCCTATTTGAATTCGGTTGTTGTAGCAAAATGGCTCAGCAAGAAAATTCAGCAGAGGTTTTTGGTGTACATTTGTAAAAAAAAAAAAAGTTCTATAAGCATCAAAGACGTCCTTCCAAAAAAGGTTATATGAAGTAAATTTTGAAACTAATTCTGGACCATATTTGTTCAAAATTGGATACCTAGGGAAATTAGCAAGTAAAATGTCTTTCCATTTATGGGCCGATTTTTCAGCCCTGCGAATCCAAGATAATTTAAGAGATGTGACGAATGTTCTTAAGTCAGGAAGGCCAATACCACCATTTGTAACACTTTTGTGAGCTATTTTCCGACCGATTTTGTCCGGTTTTTTTTATTCCAATCAAATTGATAACATACTTGTGACAAGTTTGAAAAAAAAACGACATCAGGAGGATTTGGCAGAAGTAACCACAGATGAGTCAGTTTTGACAGAATTATGGATTTTTAAATTGCAGCTCTGCCAAGAGGCTTTATCTGGCGTTTTTTACCATATCTTAAATAAGAGCTTAACATCGGCTAGTCTTTCTGAATGATTAATATATTTATTCGTAAACCATACACCAAGTATTCGAAATTTGGATGGATTCCAATCAAAGTCTAAATGCTCTAAATATCGGGTTTTTACAGTTTTTTCCTACTACTTCCCAGCCATAATATTATTACACTTGACTTACCCCAAATTCATACGAAGACCTGAGACCAAGCCAAATCTATATAGAACACCAATACATGTTTCAAAGACTTACATTTCCTGCAAGCAGGAACTCTGTATCATCGGCGTGCTGTGACAGTTTGTGTTCTACATCATTAATTGTAATTCCTTGGATATCAAGATTTTCCCTGACCATTATTGCTAGTATTTCTACACATAACACAAACAAATAGGGAGAAATTGGGGTCCCCTTTGTCTACAACCTCTTTTTAAGTTAAACCATGCTACATTTTTATACGTGCAATGTATGGCTTTACATTTACTACATTTTCATACATACATGTGTTACATTTTCATACCTGTACTACATTTTCATAGGTTCACTTTATTTCCGTAGACGTGTCACTTTTTGTACTTGTATATATTCATATATATGCTACATTAATAAATCTGCAATATACATTCGTTCAATGTTCATTCATGTGCTACATTTCCATGTAGGGCCTATATATGCTACATTCTATATCTGCTACATTTCATACTTGCGCTACATGTATTTTATTACATCAATGCACGCGCTAAGTATGTAGAAACGCATCTTAAGACTTTAAACCGATCGCCTTTTGGATTCATTTTTTGGCCATTTTGCAGTGCATAATCAAAAACCGCAACACAACACAGTATATCAAAACTAGTATCGGTAAATAAAAAGGCAAAAACGAGAAATGTGGAGGTAGCGGACGACGATTGTAGCAAACAGTAGCATCAAGTACGAAAACATTGCTTTGGGCTGAGCAGAACATGCACCAAAGGTAACATCCCGTAGGAGAATGTACAGCTGATCGAACAATACATTTAACATGGTAGGCATCCAGTCGAAAAAACGCAGAGGTGATTGAGCAGTGCATTAACAAAAGGACACACTCAGTAGGAAAATGTAAATTAGGCTGGACAAGACTCATACCAAAAGGTAGCAAGTATCCAGGATAAAAGTACAGAGGTGATTGAATAATACGTATATACCAAATGGTAGAACCCAGTACCAAAATATACAGGGGGTTGAAAAACACAAAGCAAGTTGAACGACACATGCACCAAAACATAGCATCCATTAGGGACACGCAAAACTGGCTGAAAGACATGAAGAAAACAAGCTGCTTCCACTAAGAAAATGTAGAACTGGTTTCAACGACATGAGTATTAAAAAGTGGCATCCAGTAAGAAATTGTGTAAGTGGCGCAACAAAACGAATATTAGAAAGTGGCATCCAGAAGAAAATATAGAGCTTGCTAGAGGAAGTGAAATAAAAAAAAAAGTAAGACCCAGCTGGAAAATGTTGCGCTGGTTGAAGCACATGACTATCGAAAAGTAACATCCGGTTGGAATATGTTGCCGCTGGTTGAACCACATTTACTGTCAAAAAGTGGCATCCAGTTGGAAAATGTCGGCGCAGGTGAACCACATGACTATCAACACGTAAAATCCAGCAGCAAAATGTGGATCTAGCTCAACAACATACGCAGCAAGGAGTAACGTTCACGAGTAGAGCGCACAGCTGACTGAACGACATCTTTGGCAAGAAGCAGCGTCGAGTTGAGAAACGCAGTCGTGGCTGAACGAGCCTGTGCGTTGCCCCACTCCCTACCTATCCCACTTCGTTTACCCCCACCCCCCCCCACGCTCCCCCCTCTTCCCTTCTCTCCGTCCTCTCTGTTGCTACGCTGCCTGTGCACAGACGGCAGCACGTAGATCAGAACTGCGAGACACAAGGCCCGTGGTGAACAGATCAGCCCTGTTCAGTCCTGTTCATGGTGTCATGAAAGGCAGCCGAGCTGACGAACCAAACCGCCATTTCCTGCGGAAGCAGCGGTCAAAAACCGTTGATCGCCATGTTTCTTCTCCTCCGGGAGACAGTGACAACTTCCGTTCCATGAATCTGGCACTGATAACACGTTACTCACCGCGCCACTGGAGTGGGTGTCAGATCATGTCCGCGTGTATTCTCTCTGTGACCCATGAGGGCGCGCCCCACCCATCTCACACTCCCCCTACCCCTCCTCTCAGACCCCCCCCCCCCCCCCCTGCCGTACCCCTCCCCTCATCCCTGCCCCCTTCCCGACCCTCTCTCTTTCAAGCCTTAATGTCTGTGAGTGCGGAGACAACGCTTGCAGATGACTCAAAGCAAGCTGCACTCATTGATGTGTCACATCGGTAGTGTGTACGGCGACTGCCCAACAACGGGACCGCAGACTAGATCAGCCAGACCTCCCGTTATAAGATGTTTGCTTAAACGAATCTTGTCTGTGGTTTTTGCTATGTTACGGCTTTTAATGCACATACAGCATCCGAGTGTTTCCGTCTGATGTCTTTCTCATCTGGGGGGGGGGGGGGGGGGATGTAAACTGAAGACCAGCTGAAACTAACTGAAACAAACAATTCAATATCGGAATATTGTCAAGGTCATTCTCACAAGTCAAGTATTTGCCTCAAAATCGCTTTAGTAAGACGAAAAAAAAACAAAAAAACAATTAATGGACACTCGAGGAAACGCAGACCACTGCCGAAGCCGAACGAATATTGGATCCGCTTTTCAAATCTGTTCATACATTAAAGCCTTTTTTTTTTTTTTTTTTTTGCTTTGCTGCCAGGAAGTAATTGCGCGGACTGAAAGATTTATTCCCCGTTCTGTGTGAGTGTGTGTGTGTGTGTGTGTGTTTGTGTGTGTGTGTGTGTGTGTCTCTCTCTCTCTCTCTCTCTCTCTCCTCTCTCTCTCTCTCTCTCTCTCTCTCTCTCTCTCTCTCTGTTGACAGAACGCGCACAACACCGAAATATTACCTTAGACATTATTAGAAGGTTTTAATATTCCATGAAATCGAATTACTAAGTACACAGTTATGGATACTTTAGAGTAACTTAATGCCGTTCGTGTTCCGTACAAAGTTTATAAACAGAAATTATCGATGATGTGAACAGATTGGGGATCAACTTTCACTCCGCCAAGGAAACCAGTAGTTGGCGCGGACTGAAGTAGTTACTTCCCGTGGATAGTCTTGACAAACGACCCTGGATCCGTTGCTGGTTTCGGATTCGCACACGGATCTGTCCAATTTAGTTTAACACTCCTTCACAAGGGGCTATGACCTATGCATGAACAATCTGTCCGCGCTGTCAATGGTGCACACGTGTCTAAGCTTTTAAAAGTATTTGAAAATAAACAAAGAGAAAAAGGGAGAGAATGAGAGACGTACGGATAAACAAAATGAAATAACACGAACGAATACCATTCAAATTCACGGTATCATGTTTAGTTTAAGACAGCATCAGAGTGCCGTAATGTATTTGAATCTTCCATTTGACTTCAAGGTTGTGTGTTGGAAGAAAATTCGTATCGCCTGCTCACCCCCTCCCGTCTCCATCCCACCTCATAAACACAATTCCTTCTTTGTTTGTTTGTTTAATTTTATCTATCTTTTTACAGTCCGTTGGTTAAATCAGAATGTTCTCTATTACTTTCTGTATGATGTCAGCCCCTCTTGTGGAGTCCATGACTGCACAGCAAGACTACAGAAAGTTGGTTTCAAAGTGAGGTTACTGCAGGAAGAAACTGTAACAAACTTGAAATAATATTTACTGTTTCTCCGCACAAAAAGAGGCAAATAAGAGGAGATAAGCGATTGTTCGTTCTTGGTTTCGGTTGTCTTGAATGTTACTTGTCTTTGTTATTTTGCCTGAAGAAGACCAAAGAGGTCGAAACGCGTCGTGTTTTGTCTTGTGATTTGTTTGCCTCTCGTTCGATGGAACAATAAGTCTTTTTTTTCAAGCTTGCTACAGAAAGTTGGAATCCTTATTCGAGTCTGTGAATTGGTGCATCTGTTTGGAATAGTAATGATTTTTGTTCTGGAAGGACTTCACACTTTTCGGAGAGATTAAAAACCATCAACACAAACAGGCCTATAGAAAGACAAGATGTGTGGAAAAAAGTGCCGAAACTTTGTGCTCAGGTAGTGCCATTCTGTTGTGTCACGGCTTCATTCAAGTTACTGTCTACCTCTCTCAAAAAGAACAGACTAGGAACTCTCCTCCCACGGAATTCCTGTTGTTTAACGGCACAGTTCCGTTGTGGCTTTTCTAAGTTCATATTCCCCATGCTCTCTTCGTTCTTCGCCTGATTCCACTGACATTATTCTGAATTCCTTCATACAGAAACAAAAACAAACTGACTGCCATATTTCTGACAAGAAGTCAAAACACGAATGAGGACCCAAAACAAGGTGTAGTGTAACGCTTGTTTAATAAGCTGAGTATGCCTATTGTGTTTCATTTGTATGTCGCCTTCTTTTTCTTCATGCAGAGCCAAGACATAGGGCCAAAGACCGTTTTTTTCTGTTCGTGTCTCCACTCTCTGGAACGCTCCCTACAACGTGTCTTCTGTGCCATGATTCAAACCTTTAAAGACTTCCCTGTTCATTGGTATTCGGTGATCCTGGAAACCTCCTTATATATTTAGTGATGTTTGTTCGAGCGTGTGGACTTGGGAGGTGGTGAGGAACGTCACGTGTGTGTGTGTGTGTGTGTGTGTGTGTGTGTGTGTGTGTGTGTGTGTGTGTAAGTAGGAAGTTGAGTGGGTGGGTGGGTATGCAAAGGGAATTAGAGTTAGAGCTTAAAAGAGTGTGGATGGGTTACATGTTAGCGTGTTTTTTAAGTTTCGATTTTTTAACTTGTCACACACACACACACACACACACACACACACACACACACACACACACACACACACACACACACACACACACACACACACACACACACGCACACACGCACGCACACACGCACGCACGCACACACACATCCTGCAAACACAATTTGTGTCCACACGCGCATATGTGTGTGGTATCTATAACTCCCCCCTTCTTCCCTCTCTGGTTCTCCCTCCCTGCCACCCCCCCCCCCCCCCCCCCCCCCTCTTTAATTTCTTTAACATTCCGTCTCTTAATGTCCGTGGAAGGGGTAAACGGATACCATTTGGATCACGGTAGATGGCTGATGGGGAGATAAGTGTCTTTGAAGAAATGGCATCCCAAGCAGAAACTCAGCAAGTTTACCTCATACTTCCCTCCCCCACCCCCTCTCTTTGCCTCTCTCTCTCTCTCTCTCTCTCTCTCTCTCTCTCTCTCTGTGTGTGTGTGTGTGTGTGTGTGTGTGTGTGTGTGTGTGTGTGTGTGTCTGTCTGTCTGTCTGTCTGTCTGTGAGACATCTACGTGACTCTTTGATCTGTCCTGTCTGTCTCGTCCTCCTATTCTCCACCTGCCTCTCTCTTTTGCTGTGAAAATCGTTTATTCATGTATTTATTTTCGTTTTCATCATTCATAAACATAAATGTTTCTATGTCTTTCTTTACACACACACACACACACACACACACACACGCACGCACGCACGCACGCACGCACGCACGCACGCATGCGCGCGCACGCATGCACGCGCGCGCACGCACGCACACACACACACACACACACACATTCATTTTTGCATGCACACAATAATACAACAATAATTTAGACATGCCTTTATTTAGAAAAGTAAGAAAAAAGTGCACATAAAGGAAAAGGAAGAATGAAGAAGAAGCAGACTGGCACACAGAAAGAAACTGACACAAAGTGACCATCAACATAGAAAAACCTATAGAAAGACAACCGAAAACTGTACAGATTCCAAAAGGATGAGGAAGAAGTGCCGAAATAAATATTGTTAACTACCAACAACTGGAAAGACCTCAGAAGACTAAGAAACACAGAGAGAAAGAATATGACCAAGATATGGCAGCCAGACAGACTGCAGAGACCACAGGTTAACACTTTGTTTGTGCCCAGGCCAGAGCCATTATGGTTTGTCACCACTTCATGAGATTTACTGCCTACCTTTACCAGAAAGGACAGACTTCCAAATTTCTGGTCATGGCTTGTGATTTTTTCTGTGTTTCACAGCACTACTGCATTGTAGCTTTTTTTTTTTTCTAAGTTCACGTGCTATTTCCATTCTTCGTCTTATTCCACTGACGTTGTTCATAATTCCTTCATTCAGAAAGAAACTGAAACAGACTGCAGCGTTATTGAAAACACGGTGAAACGCAAATGAACACACAACACGTCGTGTAAAGTAACAGTTGCCTAATATATTATATGAACAAAGTTAATTTTTGACAAATCTGTTCGGGGTGTTTACGATGTACGAAGCAACACTCCCCACACTGGAGTCAGCATAACAAAAACGAAAGAGGAGTGGGAAAGTGAAGTAATTCAAAGACAAAGAACAGGAGAGGGTAGAGAGATATGGCAAATGGGAAGGGAAGGGAAGGTAGATAGGCAAGACTGCGCTGGGTGTGCCTTGGTTTGTGTGTCCATTTGGTTTGTTGTTTTCTTCATGCAGCGCCAAGGCATACAGCTAAAAACTCTTTCCTTTTTGTCGATCCCTACCACCCAGAAAGCCCTTCTCGGCGTTTTTCTCCCGTCTCATGATTCAGACCTTTTAAAAACCTTCCTGTTTGTTTCTACCTAGTGCTGCTGGGAGCGTCTTTGTGTATGCCGTGGTGTGTGTTCGAGCAGGTGGACTGTGGACACGATGAGGACCGTCATGTGTGCGTGTGTGTGTGTGTG
>JADBJO010006753.1:95000-102500 GCA_016801955.1 Conus betulinus | reverse complement strand
TACAAAAAGGGAAAACGTCAGAAATTTACCATCAGGCAGAGCGAACTGTCTGACGATGTTCAAAGGGAGCGGAGATCCACTGGAGATGTGGCACGGTGCCCGCACAGGGTGGACCAGCCGCTGTGGCAAGGATTCTGTAGTCCTGCCAGGGGTGGTGCCTGCACTGCGGCGTACCTGGTTGTTCCTCTGAGATCAGTACTTCGTGTATCCCCCAACGTGCTCTTCCCCAGCTAGATTTGCTACCTGCCGTTAATCTTCTTTCTGCAAGGTACTTCTGCTGATTCAGAAATGCTACTCACATTATTGCCCGCTGGTTGTTTATCACAGGGGAGGTTACAGGCTTACTGTCTTGTGTTCTGCTCGATCCAGAGTGTTGAGTGTTTCAATCATCGAAGCATTCTTTGTGCCAGCATTGTGGATTTCACACCTGACGCTTCTTCAGTGTTTATGTTTGTCTGGATAATCTGTGTTGAATATGCCGTGTAATTACAGTATGATAAAGAAATCACAATAGACTGAAGTATGAATAAGAGCACGAGTAATGTTTAATCCAAGGCAGCCGTCTCTCAAGATATCTAATCATCACTATCGCACCATGTCAACACCCGACTTAGTCATGTGTTACACAGTTACACGACTGTATAACAGTAAGTCACATTCCTTTCTGAAAGTTACACGTTCTGAGTGTTGTTCTTTCTTTGCCTGTTTGTGTGTTTGGTGTTTGTCACAGATCCAGTCTGTCTGGAGCTTTAACATGTCTGCCGCTCCATGTCTGGAATTAGCTTTCAAGAAGTCGTAGATCGTCTCCTCCGGACCATGCTGATGTTCCTTCTCTTCCTTCTTCTTTTTTCTTGCTCCCTCTTCCTTTCTTATCATTCTCCGCCGCCTTTCCCTTCTCCCCTCCTCTGCATCTTCTCCTTTTTTGCCTGTTTCTTCATCTTCTTCTTCCCCTCCCCCCTCCCACTTCCCCTCCCCTTCCCTCCTCCTCATTATCTTCTCCATTATTGCTATTGCTCTTCCTCATCTTTCCCGTCCTTTCTCTTTTCTTCCTCGTCTTTTTCTTCGGTTCATTCGCTCATATTCATATCCCTCCTCCCCCCCCCCCCCCCCCTCCCTCCCTCCTTTCCTCCACTTCTTCTTTTCTTTTCCTCTTCTCCTCTCTTCTTCTCCCAGAACCCTTTTCTTCCTCCTTTTGTCTTTTTTCCGTCCTTTTTTTTCTTCTTCTTCTTCTCTTCTTCTTTTCTTCTTCTTCTTCTTCTTCTTCTTCTTCTCTTCTGACGTTACGTCTAATTGAATCCTCGGAAACTGTAGACGTTGACACGTACTCATCACGAGCACGGATATGGAGGGGCAATACAAAGTGTGGAAACGTCACGAGAGCAAGGCATGAACAGCTACAGAATTTCAGGCAATCATATCTCCATTTTTATCACGGTCTGTGAAGATGAAGGTGATGATGATGGTTCCCCCTTCGTCTCCTTCGCATCCTCTCCTCATCTGTTGTCTTCTTCACTTTTCAATGTCGACGCGGACCGTCGCTAATTGAAACAAACGAGTTTTCTCTGAAGATCAGTTGATCAGCAGTGGCGGGATGTCCGTTTCTGCCCGCCTGTATAGCGTGAACAGGAGTACAGCTCAGTCAAACAACTCACACAGAGGAACAAAAGAAAAACACGCGAAACAAACAAGCATGCTGATAGGAGGACCTGGGAGACAGGGGAGTAGGCCAGCCATGCTTTGCAGAATCAGAGAGAGAATGCTTTTCCTCCTTCGCTTCATCACACAACTGCAGCCCTGTCTTCATCGTGACTATTAATGCAGCTTTTTCATTGCCATGGTTCAGTCACAGTGATCTGTACGTTCAGGTGTGAGAACTGTGCACTGTTTTGACAGTCACACAATTTATCAATAGAAATTCGCATTTTGAAAGAGGAGCGGAAGTGCTGCAGAGTCCATAATTTCTGTCTTTTTTGTTTGTTTGTTCAGTCGTTCTTTTCGTACTTCCCCACTCTTCCATGAGATATCTATGGCGTTGTTCTCGTGCCTCTCATTCCAACATCCCCATGCTTAGCTGACCCCCAGGTTTTTACTGTGTTTCAAAATCAGCACCAATAGTTCATAGTTCTATCAATTCTATCCCCATTAGGTCACAAACACGACCTGTCCCTCCACTACGTCTCACTAAACTGGTGATGCCCCGGCGATGCTTGTTCTGATTAGACACACCCAAGACACATACTTCTGCTGATCATAATAGCAGCTTAGTCCAGGAGCCGGACTGAGAGAGCGTCTGAATTGATATTAGCACGTGAGCAAGGTACACAGACCTCGGGGATACCATCACAGCAGGGGGTAAACAACCCAGGTAACCACGAGAGCAGGGCACAAAGAACTGAGGATCACCATAACAGCAGGGTGTACAGAACCCGAAGTCATCATGAGAGCAGTATGAAGAATGTGGAGTCACCGAGATAACAGTGTACGAAGAACACGGGGTCACCGTGAGAGGAGGGTATAAAGTACCCGGGGTAGCCACAACAGCAGGGTACGGAGAACTTGGAGTCATCATGGTATTGAGCAGGGATCAGAGAGCCTGAGATCATCATGTGAGCAGAGTATATGAAGAACCTCGGGTGACATGGGAGCAGGGTACGGAGAACCTGGAGTCATTATGAGAGCAGGGTGTGAAAAACAGGACGTCACCTTGAGAGGGTATGAGGGCATGGAGGACCTGGAGTGGCATGAGAGCAGGGTATGAAGAACAATGACGTCACCTTGAGAGCAGGGTATGGAGCAGACCCCGGGGTGACATGAGAGCAGGACATGACGAACCTTGAGAGCAGTGGAAGATGTGGGTGACAGGGGAGCAGGGTATAAGGAACATGACGTCACCTGGAGAGCAGGGCATGGAGGATCTGAGGTAATATGGGAGCAGGGTGTGAAGAACAATGACGTTACCTTGAGAGCAGGGCATGAAGAACAATGACGTCACCTTGACAGCAGGGCATGGAGGACCTGGGGTAATATGAGAGCAGGGTATGAAGAACATGACGTCACCTTGAGAGCAGGGCATGGAGGTTCTGGGGTGACATGGGAGCAGGGTAACCACACCACGAAATTAGAACATGTAGAACCTGGGATCTGCGTGAGAGCAGGGTATGAAGAACTTGGGGTCACCATGACGGCTGAGCCTGGAGAACATTGGTTCACCATGATGTCAGGCCATACAGAAGTGGGGTCACCATGGAAGTAGAGTTTGAAGAATCTGGAGCCACCGTGAGATCAGGGTATGAGGAATCTCGGGCGATCATGAGAGCAGGGCATTCGGAAGCTGGGATATTCATGAAAGTCCGGCATGAAAAACCCGGGGTCACCATGGGACCAGGCCGTGCGGAACCTAGGGTCGCCATGAGAGCAGAGCATAAAGAACCTGGGGTTAACATCAGAGTAGGGTATGTTTGAGTCTCAGTTCATCAAGGAGGTGGCACTGCGTGCGGACTTTTCCATATAAGCTACACCACATCCGCTAAGTTTTGAGATCACACTGTGCATGATTTAAAGCTGATGGATAAATGAAGAAATGAATCCAGAGCAGGTATGGAAAACATGGGGTCACCATGAGAACAGGGCAAAAAGAACCCGCGGGTCATCATAACGGCTGAGACGAATCTAGGGTCTCCATGAGAACAGACTATGACGAACTAGGGACATCATGAGAGCAAGGTTGGAAAACCCGAGGTCTCCATGAGAGCAGAGCATAAAGAATCTGGGACCGCCATGAGAGCAGGACATGAAGAACGTAGGGTTACCATGAGAGCAGGTCGTGAAGAACAGGGTCGCCACAAGAGGAGGGCATGAAGAACCTCAATTAACCATGACAGCAAGGCATGAAGAACCTAAGGTAACCATGAGAGCAGGGCATCAAGAACCTAAGGTCAGCGTCAGAGCAGGGCATGAAGAACCTGAGGTCAGCATCAGAGCAGGTCATGAAGAACCTGAGGTCAGCATCAGAGCAGGTCATGAAGAACCTGAGGTCAGCATCAGAGCAAGGCATGAAGAACCTGAGGTCAGCTTTAGAGCAGGGCATGAAAAGTTACGTACATTAAGTATGGTGTACATTAAGTGCGGAGCCCTAAGAAGGTTTCATACAGCGCATTCGGGCTGTTCTCAAGCTTTCGTATTATGGCGTCCAAGCATGTCGCAAGCTGGAGAGAAACGAATCGTATTGCATCATGGGCATCATTGAGCAATGTTGTCCACGACGGACATATTATCCATCTGATGGACGACACAGAACTCACTGTACGGGCCCCGCACATTCCGCATTAGCACGAAGAGTTGTACCCTGCGGACAGAGGGTAGTCATAGCAGAAGAATCACCCATGAATATATCGGCGGGTGGTGGTGTTCAAAATCTATAAAACATGTTTATATCCTGTATCGATAAGCACTGCGTCATCGTGGCTCTGTGTGTTTGCGTGCGTGCGTGCGTGCGTGCGTGCGCGCGTGTGTGTGTGTGTGTGTGTTGTGTGTGTGTGTGTGTGTGTGTGTGTGTGTGTGTGTTGTGATGATGTTGTTGTTGTTGTTGTGTGTTGCTGTTTGTCCGCTTCTTTCTTTCTTCCTGTCCTGCTCTTATATTCTTCCTTTCCTTTTGTTTCGTTCTCTGGTTCTTTTTTTTCCTCCTTTCATTCCTTCTTCTCTTGTTCCTTTCTTATCATTGTATTCCTTTCCTTCTCTCTTTCCCTGTTTGTTCCCTTTTCTATCTTGTTCCTCTTTTCTTTCATTCTGCCTGTCGGTCTCTGTTTATTTGTCATCCCTCTTTTCTTCTTTTTTCTTTCTTTCTGTGTTTTTATTCCTTCCGTCTTCCTTCCTTGTTTTTCTTTTTTTTCTCTCCTCTTTCCTTCTGTCCTTTCTACCTTACGCTTAACTGGTAGAACCTAATTATTTTTTGTCTGCCACAACTTAATGTTTCGTCCGTCTTCAAAAGCCAGCAGTCTGCGTAATGCAATGATTGATGAGCATAACAATGGATAAAATATTGCCAACAGAAAAACACCTCTCTCCCCTCCACCCACCCCGCTTCCTTTCTTACTCTCCCGTCCCCTCCCAGTGCCCCCTCCGCCCCCTTCCCCATCCCCTTTTTTCCTTCTGAAACACACACACACACACACACACACACACACACACACACACACACACACACACACACACACACACACACACACACACACACACTCACACACACACACACACAAAGAATTAATGAAAACTGTTTTGAACAGAGCTGACGTTGATCCTGTATAGCTGAGCCGTTTGTCTGCAGAGCTGAATTTCATGCTAATGACGTGCGTGGATTTGATCCAGACTCCTCGAGGATGAACAGATTGTGCTCGAGCGCCTTTTAACGAGTTACGATGCTCAAGGGTGGAGGCAAAAGAAGTATGGCTGTTGAACCGTGCCTACAAAAATTTAGAATCCCGAGTGCGCAAGATTTTGTTGAGTGTACGGGCTGATACGACGTTAGGTGCAGTATCCCTGCAGAGTCCATGAAAACGTTTTTTCAAATTTTGTCCATCTGAGCCTTTATTATTTTCTTAAAACATTCAGGATGATGAGAACGAAGAACTAAGTTCGTTCTTCGTTTTCATTGACCTGAATGTTGTTTATCTTACCTGAAGAAGACCCAAGAGATCAAAACACGTTGTGTTTTGTCTTGTCATTCGTTTTTGTCTCCTTTGTCTGGGGGGTTAGTCATAATTTTTCTTAAAAAAAAGTAATTTTTGTAGCTTTAATATACAGTAATCTACATGCCTCAGCATAGCAGAGTAGACATATAGACTGCTCCAAAAATCCCCTCCTCTCTCTCTCTCTCTCTCTCTCTCTCTCTCTCTGTCTCTCTGTCTGTCTGTCTGTTCTCTCTCTCTCTCTCTCTCTCTCCTCTCTCTCTCCTCTCTCTCTCTCTCTCTCTCTCTCTCTCTCTCTCTCTCTCTCTCTCTCTGTGTGTGTGTGTGTGTGTGTGTGTGTGTGTGTGTGTGTGTGTGTAATGTGTGTAATTGTCTACTTCTGTGTGTGTGTGTGTGTGTGCGCGCGCGCGCGCGCGTGCCTGTTTAAGTGAATGTTTGTGGGTGGACGGGAAAAGACAGGGAGTGAAAGCGTTGATATATAGAGAGTGATGAGAATGGAAGGAGATGGGATGTGAAAACGACATATTGGGCGGATGCATCCAACTTGTTTTTGAACAGTAATGGCTGCTACTGTCAGAATTGATCGTCAGGTTATCTCTGTGTGGAAAGTTCAGATGACAAACAGGTGACACTGGCCAATGAAACAAATGGGCCTTTCTGACCTCCCCACTTTCCATTCGCCACCCCCTGCCCGTCCCTTCCCCCACAAAGAGGCAAACTCATATAAATTAACTAACACCCAACAACACAGTGGTAAGCAGCTGTGTGGCTGATAAACACATATTTGCTTTCTTGTTTAAAATGCATGATATCCGCTTGAAGGTTTCTTGTTTGTTTGTTTGTTTGTTTATGATTCACACAAAAAGACACAAGATAATAGTTTCAAAACGAATTCTTTTAATATAAGCACTTTCCCCCCAGAATTATGTTGCCCAGAATTACGCACCCTCCTGTTGATTATGCAGAGGCTGATCGGACCCAGTTTTCGAAGAAAAAAAAGTATTAAACTGAAAATTCAAGAATTCTGCATTGAGAAAATCAAGTAATACATTTCAACTATTACATGTTATGGTTATGTGGAACATTATTGCGCAATTTTGTTGCAACAGGAAATTCAAAAATTAATGCTAGGGAACATACAATGATCCTTCATACTGCAACAAGCAGAGTTATATAGAATATGCAAACGTCATATCTTTACTAGCATTTTCATTTGACGTCATAAACAGCGACGCGCATGGTATAAAATAAAAATTTCAACACAGAACAATCATGCATCTCAAAGATAAATTACTGAATTTGAAGCCTGCATTCGATTCATGATTTGATGCATAATTCAGTCATACTCCCAAAACCTAGATACAACTCCCAAAGAGTGAAAAATTCTTTGAAGATATGTCTGATTAGAAAGTGTTACAAAAGTCAAATGGTTTAACAAATAGTGTTTTATTCTGGTTTAAGAATGCACAGGGAAATTGCAGTATCAATTCATACACTCCCCTCTCCTCTCACAAATTTAACATATTTCACCGTGGATTATAGGAAAGTCTAAAAGAACTGGCTGAAGCAGGGTAACTTTGTCCACGGGAGCAAGAGACTCATTCAGCAATGACATGAAGCCCTTCCAAGTTAAATAAACCAGTAGATTCCGTTGCACATGCCATAACTGTGGGTGCCAGATCAACCAGAGCAGATTATCTGCACTTCCATCCATTACATCATTCCTGAGAGATGAGCTGACGACACAGCTCACGGAGTCTCAGTCTGGCCATGACAGAAGAAAGATACCCACAGGACGCATGGATTCATGTCTGCA
>JADBJO010006753.1:80000-85000 GCA_016801955.1 Conus betulinus | reverse complement strand
CTCTCTCACACACACACACACACACACACACACACACACACACACACACACACACACACACACACACCTGCACAACTATCTACATCTAAAGAGTAAGTTTCTTAGGGCCCCCATCCTCGTCTCCCGCCCCTCCCCAACCTCCATCCCCATACACGATTCTTTCCTAAACAACACATTGAGCACTATTTTTCTTTTCAACTCTTTAATTTGATATACACAATCAGGTAGCATCTTACTTGAAAAGAAGCTGAACACTTCAGAGTTCCCTGATTTCCCAGTATGTCCACTCTAACATCTCGCTCGATACGATCCAGCGAGATCTGATCTGTGCGGCAGATCGGATCGTCGTCCAAATGGACTGGCCATATACAGCAGGTTAGAAAACAGTGGTGGTGTTCTGAGACAGGCTGGTCTACTCTGTCTCGCCGGCTTTCAGGGCCTGCGCCGTATCCTTCTCCAGCTGGTGTGGCCAACGGATGATCGGATTGTACGGTTTGGATCTGAAAGAGAGACAGACAGATCGGCTGTCCAGGTCATCTTACTGTTTCACGTGTGTTGCTCCACGTTGTTAGATGGAAGTTCGTTTAAGTCGGGGATTTCCCCATGCAGACGACCGACCCGTGCCTCCTTTACATTCTTCTCAAAGACAATACGCATGGTCCTTCGTTTTATCCAACTCTTATTAACGCGTGTGTAGCGCGCAGACATGGAGGATGAATTTGAATGAGATGCATACTCTCTCTCTCTCTCTCTCTCTCTCTCTCTCTCTCTCTCTCTCTCTCTCTCTCTCTCTCTCTCTCTCTCTCAAAAACACACACACACACACACGCGCGCGCGCGCGCGCGCGCACACACACACACACACACACACACACACACACACACACACACACACACACACACACACACACACACACACACACACACACACGTACACACTGAACTGAACTCATTTACTGTCAGATTAACCATAGGTTGTACTGACATTTCAAACAAAATAAATCACACAAATTCAGAGAAGTGAATTAAAGAGAAATAAGTTAAAGACAAATGCATAACACACTGTCAATTTAATTTTTCAGAGATAAGAAAAAAAAAAAAAAAAAGAAATGATTTACGATGCTTCAATAGAATTGAAAGGCGACTTAAGTCCAATGAACATACAAATATCACCCTCGTCCTCTCTCTCATACTCCTACTTGCTCCCGTCCCGAGAACCCTTCTTACACCTTTTTATATCCATAATAGAATAATATGGAATTATCATATATCTCTCTCTCTCTCTCTCTCTCTCTCTCTCTCTCTCTCTCTCTCTCTCTCTCTCTCTCTCTCTTCCCCTCATCTGGGAAATACACGCAGGTACGCTCGCGCGCGCGCGCACACACACACACACACACACACACACACACACACACACACACACACACACACACACTCACACAGAGAGAGAGAGAGAGAGAGAGAGAGAGAGAGAGAGAGAGAGAGCAGTCGGCATCCATCATGATGGCCACACACACACACACACACACACACACACACACACACACACACACACACTCCACACACACACAGAGAGAGAGAGAGAGAGAGAGAGAGAGAGAGAGAGAGAGAGAGAGAGAGAGAGAGAGCAATCGGCATCCATCATGATGGCCACGCCTGCTAACCCCTTCAGCCTGTCTCAATCCTGCAGTCCTCCGGGACGGAGTCTCAGACTGACAAGGGCAGACAGAAGGACCGTCTGGGGGCCCCCAGAATGGATGAACTCCGATAGCTCCAGTGGCAGTTTGCAGTGGAGCTGGGGATCAGATTGAAAGCGAAGTTTACATTGAGGACACGAACCCGTGTTTCGTCCCAAGTGTTGAGCACTGAGTTGAATTTGTGGAGGAGAAGCGGTGAAGGTTTTTTCTTTCATCTCATCTTGATCTACTGTCTTTCTTTCTTTTTATCGCTTTGTTCCTTTCTTCCTGTGTTTGTTTTTCTATTTTTCTTTCAGTTTCGATTTTTCTTACTTTTTTTTTATTTACATAACACAATAAACAGAGTCAAGACCTTTACAACCATCTCAACTCTGAAAATGTCAGAGAATCGTAACGGTCAAGCATCTGTTATTATCATTATAAGCAATATCTTCAAAATGACAAAAAATCAACATTTTCTATTTTGATCACTCGCACTTATGCTTTTATACAACCACTAATGTGTTCAGTGATTTCGCATGCGTGCATCATAACAAACAGTAAAAATCAGACTGTTCGATGCAAATTTCTACCACGCAGAGATCACATACAAATAAACATGTTACAAAATGTAAAATGTGAGTAGACCACATACAGACATATTTTGCCAAATAAACCCATGTTTGAAAATCTGCAAGGGAGATAATCTGTGTTAAATCTAGCGTTTAGCGAGTGTAACAACATAACGTTTTCATCGAACAGATGCCACTGGTGGACACAGCCAAAGACGTTTTGCCCATCACTATTCATAACGGTTCATTAAAAAAAAATCCAAAAACAAGGGTGCATAGGTGTCAACCAATTTTCCTCACTTTACATCTTTCCTTATTGAAAAGTACTTTTCCCTTATTCCGAGCCCAAAAACCTTATACATTACGGAAAACGCAAAAACATAAACAAAAATTGCTGTGAATACAATGTAATACTCAGTATCAGGCAGAACTTCTTGAAACAAATGACAGTTGACACTTTATGAATAAACAATAGCGCTTACCCATCCAACAGAACCTCTCCTTCCGTTCCAGCAGAATGCATCACTTAAGACAGTTTGTAGATCAAATCACACACATATAGTAGAAACACTGACACTGATGCAGAATTAAAACTGTTATAAAACCCCATTGTTTATACACACTCTCCCACTTGACCTACATCATGAGTCCATCAAAGTTACACAAACCAATTTGTTCTGTGCACTTTCCACTCCTACCAACACCATTAGTCCATTGAAGTCAGGAGTACATCATTATTTACTGTGATCACCCAAGTTTCTAAATCAGTTTTACCCGTATTTGAAACTTGTGTACGGCCGTACAGACCCGAAATCGCAGGTTTTCCCGTACAGCAATACGGGGAAAACCGTATAGGTTGACACATATCAGGGCGTGAAACGGTGCGGCAGTAATGCAGACAATCAATATCGCAATCGTTTTCCCTGGCGTGCGCTTCGAGTCAAATATTTGACCCTGTCGATCTAAGTTGCTTGACTCATAAACTGAGAAAAAGTAACTGTAACGGAAAGATAGGCATTATCTTCCCCTGATATTTGTCCGGAACAGTCTACGCAGGTAAGCAAGACTCTGTGGCTGATCGTTGTCAGGCAAAAGAAGCAGCGTTTAAGCAACAAATAAGTCTTTCTTGTTTGAAAAACACAATTTCTACACAAACTGAAGAAGAGGTGAATTTTCCATTATTGCCAACATTATTAAAAGAAGGCGCTCTTTATGGAATAGTCTGAAATGGGTGCATTGAAAACAATGAAGCACCATCCCATGTTACGTTAGGATATTACGTCATACGTTTTATTATGTACGTCAGGCTGCTTGCTAACGATCCACATTTAGAATATGTAGGCGACCTGTTAGCCTAGTCCAGAAAAATGGAACTGAGATCAAGGGGAGTCTACTCGAAGAGGATACGTGCGTTTGTTACATCATAGCCAGACAGAGCATAACTAATCAAGGTCAGCGCTCTGTGGATGTTGTAAATAGCAGTGAGGTGAGTATGAGAAACAGACAGAGAGAGAGAGAGAGAGGGGGGGGGGGGGGGGGGGTCGGGGGGGGAGGGAGGTGGGAGGGGCTGAGGTAAGGACAGACGAGTGCGAAAATGCGGTCAGAAAAGAGGGTGAAACTTGGAAGAAGACAGGGAGAAAGGGGAAAGATGGTGCGAGGCGCCGAAGTCAGTTGAGGGACATTGAAGAAGTAACGGGACATGAACATTTTCACAAGAGCAATCACTTACGATGTTTTGAGGAGTAAGTGTCGAGTCTGCTGACTACCAAGTTCTCGCTCTGTGTTTGAAGTCAGGTGCACGACCAGGTATCCCTACAATGAGAGTGGTCTTAGCGTAGATGTGCAAGAACCATTAAGACATTTGCTACTTCATTTTTTTTTTTTTTTTAAATTTCAGATCGCTTTTTCTTTCTCCTTTTGGGGGATCGTCTTTCGAGAGTTAACGTCACAGTGACAGCCTTGATATGGCCTTTTGCGGTCATCTGGGCTATAAGCAACATGAAGTGAAATTGGAAATGGATCACCTCTAAAATGTTGATTTTTTTTTTCTGGAGCGTGGTGTTAAAAGACCTACAGAAGCTTCTGGAATTTTATCTACATTCCCCTCTCCTTTTCCACCCACTCTGTGCCTTCCTTCATCATAATATGAGGCCAGAAGGTCAATTAACTCTCATTTTTCTCTCCAGAATTCGAGTGAACCCCTAGAAGACAAATTTCTTTCAGCTGACACACACGATTTGCATATTATTTACGTGAGAAAGCGCAGTTCATGTGTGTATGCCCTCTCTCTCTCAAAGGTCATAAAAGATATCGCTTTGGACAGGTGCGTCAGGTTCTATGTGGAGCGAGGGGCTTCACACTGAAGCACACAATGTATCGGTTCTTCCACTTGGAGACAGAGTCGATGGCTTAAGGCTGATTTTTTTTTCTGTTATTCAGGTTCTCAGGTCAATACATAAACGCCATTTACAAGGGCTACAAAAAATAAATATTTAAAACAAAAAAATAAATAAATAAATAGACTGGAATGAAAGTATATCAATACGTATCATCACTGCCCAAGGAATTCGAACAGACATGGTATGAAACCTACGTGTGAGTTATGACGAAATATATTAGCTGTGTATGAGATACGACGAAGTATTGCAAAGTAAGGCTATGTACAGTGCAGAGCCAGAAGCCTTGCTTTATGGTTATAACGGTGTTAGTTTCAGCCATAAAAGGAGAGAAGGACTAGAACTAAGCTCAATTTT
>JADBJO010006753.1:55000-72500 GCA_016801955.1 Conus betulinus | reverse complement strand
CCTTATCTGTCAGTGAGATCAGTTCATACGCGCGTTCATGACAATGTAATCGCCGGCAGACACAGAAAACATCTCTATGTAGATGATAACATAAATAAAGGAACACAAAACACGTTAAGAATAATTTTTCCTGTCGCAAAGGTCATGATATAGGCGTGTATGAACATGCGTAAAAAGAAAACCGGAATAACGATTTTTAAAAAAAATTGTTGTAGTCAAAACAAGTACACTACTTGTTATATGAACGCACGTTAAACAGTTCAAGAAGTCCGATCCATATTTCTCCACTTCATGTCAACATTTGCAATTAATGAACGTATAAAACAGTTAACATGGAATGTCATTCCCAAAATCTGTAGTTGGGGGAGAAATTCCGTATACAGGCAAATTCATTGTGAACGACTAAAAAGGAGAGAGAGAGAGAGAGAGAGAGAGAGAGGGGGAGGGAGGAGAGAGAGAGAGAGAGGGGGGGGGGGGGGAGAGCGAGACAGAGACAGAGAGAGAGAGAGTATAAAGCAAAACCTAACAATTTCAAACGTGAAATACCATACCTACTGATTCTTATTTATACGCTTCAATGTGCCTCTTTCATGTCTTTTTCTTGGATGTTCTTGCACTCTTCCCACAAGTTGGCAATTATCTCCGTTCGTCAGCTCTTGCCCGCTGCAGAGCAGAGGCCGATTTTAGCTCCGTTTCCTTTGATGATAAAATCTTTCCAACCATTTTGTTTCCTTCAAATGTCTGGCATCTGCTCTAGAATTCTTTTGCGCAGTAACGAGTTCATCTTTCCGCAGTTGAAAAGCGTTTGGCTTTTTCACGAAAACCAGATCCGTTCTGGAAGTTGTCACGATCACGTGACTGAAGCGTGTTGCGTTGCGTTGATATCTCTGAACTGTTTACAGTCCATGTAAACGCCGCCAAAGAATTCGCTACACTCCGGTTGTCACGACAGTTTTACAACTTGACGGCTGCACAAGATGACAGACAGAGAAACACATATGCAAGTTCGTAACACACACACACACCCTCCATCTCCCTCCCAACAAGTCTTTCCAGCCTTTTCCTCCCAACCCTCTCAACCAATACTGCCACACACATGGACACACATAGATAGAGAAGCACGCACACACACACATGCGCGCGCATGCGCGCGCGCATGCGCGCGCGCATACACGCACATATGCACGCACTCACACATAACACACATGAATGTATGCATATATACACAAACGCATGTTGTCTCTCTCTTCCTGTCTGTACCTCTCACTGTGTCTCTCTCTCTTTTTGTCTCTGTCTGCCTGCCTGCTCTCTCTCTCTCTCTCTCTCTCTCTCTCTCTCTCTCTCTCTCTCTCTCATTTTATCAATTATTTAGTGGGTAGATTGTTGATGTCTAAGAAATCATTGAAGCTGTTTCTTTTCACTTTATTTAGTATGCTCATGTAGACTGGTAGCGTATGAGAGAAACTGAGTGTTATAGGTATAGAAAGAATCTTGAGGGTTTTTTTTTTTTTTCAAAACATTTCTTGTGAAACAGAGATTTAGACTGATCACATGTAATGTTTCCTAGCAACCCACATTGGTGAAACATGATCTTCACCTGATCATGCAACTGATTTGATTGAATATGAATGCGCTTTGATTATCAGCAACATTTTTTTGTTCATCGAGTCATTTGTGTTGAAAAAAAGGTTATGTTTTTGCATCGTGAATGGATTGGTTTATAAATGAAGATTAATGTGATGTAAGAATTGAGACTGAACAACTAAGAAGCTTAGAAAGATAAGTTCAGGTTTTTTTTAAACAAATCGAAACAGAAGTTCTTTGTTCTTTGTTCATTGTGCCATTTGTCTTTTTAAAAAAAAAGTTGTAATTTGCACCGTTAAGAGTCGTCTTTTGGTTTTGAAAATGGAAATTAATATGACGGAGTCATTTACATTGAACAGTAAGTAGCATAGGAAAGACATGTTCAGTTTGAGAAAACAAATTAAAAAAGATACATTTTTTTAAAAAGAAGAGAGAGAGAGAGAGAGAGAGAGAGAGAGAGAGAGAGAGAGAGAGAGAGAGAGAGAGAGATTCCTGGAGGGTAGCAAGCTATTCACCAGAGTTCCTGAAGGGTATTTAAGCTATTCACCAAAGAAGTCTTAGCAAACAACAGAAGACAATGCACACATGAGAGAGAGAGAGAGAGAGAGAGAGAGAGAGAGAGAGAGAGAGAGAGAGAGAGAGAGAGAGAGAGAACTATGGCTGGAAGACATTACATAATTATGCTTGAAAATTAACTGGGAGAGAGGGAGAGAGAGAGACAGACAGAGACAGACAGACAGAGACAGACAGACAGAGAGAGATCGTATGCAGGCACTCACGCTATAACACACGGTTCTCTTACCTTCCTACCCTTTCCACCCTCCCCTTTCCCCCTTTCCTCTCGCTGTATTGCCCTGTTGCTGCCTGCCAAACCACGGTAGCGTGAGTGTAGTCCCTGAGAGAGGGGCACTCCCAGACAGACAATGGCAGACAGACAATGGCAGACAGACAATGGCAGACAGACAGTGGCAGACAGACAATGGCAGACAGACAATGGCAGACAGACAGTTGTCTTGGGACCCACAAAATGGACGGCCCCGGGTGAGTCAAGTAGCGTTTGAAAGTGGGCCGAGGACGGGGAGAAAAGACGTGAGCACAAGATGAGAATTAGCTAGAGAGACAAGCCATCGAGTCGTCTATGTTCCGCGAGCAAGTGCTCTGTCACGAACAGTGAAGGGGACGATACTCCATCTGTGGGCTTCTGGGCTTTCTATTGGAGCATACAGCAGTGCAGTCTTAGCAGAAGCAGGTTGGGAGTATCAAATCTGACAATGGTAGATGTCTAAAGAGCTCCCAGCACGCTTCTTGCCGTATACAAACAGCTTGATTAAATGCAATGGATTACAAAAAAGCATGCGTAACATTCCCATTCCCATCCTCCTGCCTCTCCCCAGCCTCCTGACCCCTCTCCCCTTTTCTCTCACACACACATCATAGATGTACACACTTATATATGAACACACATTACAGCATAACTATGACAATGAAAAGAGAACAGTAAGCGCTCAAAACTTATCTCTATGCGCATTTGAGGAGCCCTCCCTCCTCCCCTTCTCCCACCAAACAATCATGTGAAGTTATACTCATTAAAAAAAGCCCCAAAACACAAGAGTAACGAAACCAGATAAATATAAACACTCACAATTAAACTGTGTAGCACCATCTTCCAGAAATCCAGATGTCTGTCAGCACTGGCAAGTAAAAGCCTGCTAGAGCAAAACAGACGAACGAGCAAACTAAGACACACAAACAATGGTCAGATTTGTGAAAGTGTGTTAGAAGATAAGGACGAAATATGAATAGAAAGAAATAGCCAGCGTTGGATTCTTTCATTTTTCCAGGATAGGTTTCCGAAGGGAAAGGGAAACAATTCACGATAATCTCTGGATGCCAGAGAAGATTTACTTCCATCCCATTTTTCGACTTTGCAAAAAAGCTGTCGTACATGATAAGATATATCAAAGATAACCAGGAACATATTTTTGGTTCTGAAGAAGTAGTCACAGTCTGAATAGCATAAATGTTAAATGATACGTCCTTTATGACAGTGAAAATACCACAGCCATATATGAGATGCCATTCTCACATCCCCTTGACATATTCAACTATTACTTCAATCATGGCTGTAGTTTTGTTTTTCACTCTCTCTCCTTTTTCATGGCCCGCCTATGCTGCTCATTCCGCTGACCCCATGATCATCCACACTCATGTCGTCCTTTGGCATTCTCTGTACCAGCAGTCCACGTGATGCAATTCGACAGAAGAGAAACCGCACAGCTGCTGAGTCACTTCGGTAGTGTTCAGTGGTGGGTGCCTTTTCTCTTCAAACATACACAGATCACCACCCACCCTGCACCCTACTGACGACAGTGACTGCGTATTTGCCGAGCCAGCGTGACAATGTGTCCGTCTGTGGATTGGTACCATTACATCCACCTGTCAGTCTACACAGACTTGCTGATACCGGCAACACATCCACCCGTCAGTCTACACAGACTTGCTGATACCGGCAACACATCCACCCGTCAGTCTACACAGACTTGCTGATACCGGCAACACATCCATCCGTCAGTCTACACAGACTTGCTGATACCGGCAACACATCCACCCCTCAGTCTACACAGACTTGCTGATACCGGCAACACATCCACCCGTCAGTCTACACAGACTTGCTGATACCAGTAACACATCCACCCGTCAATGTCCATGGACTTGCTGATACCGGCAACACATCCACCTGTCAGTGTCCATGGACTTGCTGATACCGCCAACTTAGAAATGAGCGACGGGCATAGACTTGAACCAGGAATTAAAACTGAGACCCAGATTTCCCACGCTGCTTTGGAATCACGTGACAGGGACCAGAGTCTGTGCTTCCTTTCATAACATATCCCAGTGTTAACCGAGCCCTTGAGACACAGACCTCATTCGTAGTGTTGGTTAGGACATGTGAGCAACACTCACAGGGCCATGTCATATAAAGTGCATGAAACTCAACCATGTGGTTCTAGTCTTCCTATCTATGTACACACAGAACACTCAATTCTGAGTAGGAACGGGTCAGGACATTCACCTTCACACACACACACACACACACACACATTCGCATGCACGCACGCATGCACGCACGCACGCACGCGCGCGCGCGCGCACTTACACACACACACACACACACACACACACACACACACACAGGCAAACACACACACACACACACACACACACACACACACACACACACACACACACACACACACACACGTGCGTTTATTGGATCTCGAGTCCACAAGCCGTGAAGCTAAGCACTGAACCATGAGGACCGATACTGTATTCATATTTTAAAATGGTTTTTCGCTTACACCCAGAAAACACACCAAATGCTGTGGTACCCCAGACAAACCAGAAAAACACTTACGACTTGGAGGGGTATTCCACATCACTTAAATCGGGTGGAAAAACCAAACCAACAATCCTTGGCGTGGAAGATGCAGCGAATCGTATATAAACTAATCCGAACACAGTGACGCCGCCTTGGCAAACTGAACTAAAACTGATATCCGTGGCAATGTGTTTTTGACTGATATATCTGTCATAATACATGTGTCAAAACCGCTTCTGGCAGTTTTATACTTCGAGATTGCCTGCCAGACTCCAGACTTCGTCTTCTTGCAGTTGACAGGCAAATGTTTAGTTGGCTTTTTCGAGCATGCCGGAACATTTTTTTTTAGATTGTTGTGGTGTTTTTTGTTTGTTTGTTTGTTTGTTTTTTTGAATCAGTCATGGGCTAATTTTGAGCGAAGGTTGTGTTGCAATGTAATGACAGTCTCCTGCATGGTTTACACCCCCATGAAATGCAGCTGAAGAATTCCTGGCACGTCAGCGTTTTCTTTTTCTCCATTGGGGTCTCGCTGACCGCCGGAGGTTAATGACTGTTGTCTGCACTTGAACCACTCTGGGGAGACATGGGAAGTTAATTCGTGTATGTGTGGTGTGCTCTCTCTCTCTCTCTCTCTCTCTCTCTCTCTCTCTCTCTCTCTCTCTCTCTCTCTCTCACAAACACACACAACACACACACACACATACTCTCTCTCTCTCTCTCTCTCTCTCTCTCTCTCACAGACACACACACACACACACACACACACACACACACACACACACACACACACACACACACACACACACACACTCACACGCGCACGGAAACACATACCCTCGCATGCACGCACACACGCATATAGGCATGCGCACTTGCTCACACACGTACACCCATGCGTTCATGCCGTCGTGAACATTCACGTATATACATACGTGTGTTTGCATGCCTGTGCAAGCGTGCACTGGCTTCACTTTAGCGCTACCTCTCTCCACCCCCACCCCCCCTGTGCCCCGTCCCAACACACCGCTTCCCCCTCGCTCACCTACCTACTGAGCCCCCCCCCCCCCCCCCCCCCCCCCCAGTCTCTCGCTCTGCCCCTTTTTGTCTCCTCTCTCTTTAACACACTTATACTTCTCAGTTATATGAGTCAGCACTCAAGCAAAAGGACGAGCAGGGTAGTCAACAACAAACAGTTTCATGTACCCACTCTGTCCATAATAGACCTGTTCCGGAAAAAAAAGAGAAGAAGAAAAAAATCAGGAGAAAATATCGCCTGTCTTTCCATTGACAACAAAGTAGCCATTTCCCGCTAATTGCTCATTATGAAATTTGTGCATGCGTCATTTGTTAAACAAACGGCACATCAGACTAAAGACAGGTAGATCTGTATTGACTGATGATGGCATTAACAATCGAAGTCGAACTGTTTGTAGCAGAGCGTTTGCATTACAGGCGCACCGATTAACACCCATGTTCATGCATTTCTCCTCCTAGATGAAACTTTTAAACCGACTGATTGGACGAAATAGACCGGTTCCGGTAAAAAGCAGGGGAGGGCAACGTTGCCTCTGTCATTCCATTTAAGTACAGTTACTTTTTCCCCACATAACAGGCAAGCAAACAGATCGACAGAGTCAAACTATTAGATTTGAAGCGCGCGTCAGGATAACCATCGAAACACTGGTCGTCTGTATTACAGGGTGCACCGTTTCATAACCGTGTTTTTGGCACGTTCCCTCTCTGATGGAGCTGTTAAGCTGACTGATGGAGCTAAATTGCTTTGGGTCTGCGCACCAAAGCCATTTACCCCCGCGAAAAACGGCGGGGTCATTCTCGGTGAATGCGAGGTCTAACACAAATTACCTCCCTTATCATATTGTTGTTATTGTTATCATTGTTATTATCATTATCATTATTGTATAATGATAATATGATAAGGGAGGTAATTTGTGTTAGACTTCGCTGCAGACTTTTAAACATTCTCTATTGTTATTAGGCGAATGACACTTTACCATCACTGGGAACAGCGACCGAAGAAAAACTCAGCACGCATACACACATGCATAAACGTAATTAAAAGTAAACAAAGAAAAAATAAAGTGAGTCAAAGGCAATTGTGGGCATTTGCAAAGTAACAAATCATGTAGACTGCAATAAATCAAAGCGTCAGCGTGAAAAAAAAAAACAACAGTTTTTGAAAGTCTGTACTTCATTTTTTTTTCGTTTAAAATCAAATTCAGGGAAGTTTAAAGTGTTGTTTAGGCGCCAGAAGAAAAGGAAGGTCTGTTCTGTTTACGCAGCCCCGTTATTCTTTCTTGGCATGCTCTATTTAAAGAGAAGGTCTGTGACTGGCAAGCCCATTCTGTGCGCTGGCCATAGTGCCGGCACAGGGGCACGGGTGCCAGAGAACGGAAGAGGGGAGGGGACAGGTGCGTGGCCGGGTGGGGAGGGTAAGGGGGCTGGGAGTGGGGCTGTGGTGAAGGGAGGGGAAGGGTGGGTGGAAGGAAGAGGATTCTTTTCTTGCTTCTTCCCTTTTCAAAATTTCATTTCTCTTTCTTCTTTTTTTTTTTTATTTATACAGTGCTCGCATCGTTGCACGCTTTAGCGACCACGTGCTTGTCATGTGATTCTGTTTAGAAACGCAAGTCATCAGTCCTCTCCAAAGCGGGTGTGTGGAGGGAGCGGTGTTAATCCCGCTTGATAGTGGGGGCGGGGGGGAGGCGCAGGGGGGGGGAGCAATCAGGGACAATTATGAATCCTGCGGTAAGTGGAGCGCGGGGGTGGGGGTGCGGTGTAATCAGGGGCAATAATGAACCATGAGGGAAGGGAGGGGGAGGGGGATTTTCTTGCTGTCGGCTTCGATGAGTCAGTGGGCCGGTGATGGAGGGAGGAGTGTGCCTGAGAAGGAAAGGGGGTCAAGGCGGTTGAAGCCCTGACGTACATCTTTGGGTTGAAGCCTTTGTCACTGTGTGTGTGTGCGTACACACACACGTGCTCTCTCTCTCTCTCTCTCTCTCTCTCTCTCTCTCTCTCTCTCTCTCTCTCTCTCTCTTCTTCTTCTTCTCTCTTCTTCTTCTCTCTCTCTCTCTCTCTCAATGTTTGTCAAGATCAAATCGAGGTTTTTTTGTTGCGTAAATTTGATCCCAGACAAACAAACTGACAGATTCGAGTAAAAACACGAACTCCTTGGTGGGGGCCAGAGAACCACCATGCGAAACAGAAAAAGTTACATTCTTAACGACGCTAGCTGCTCCACAAAACGTAGTTTGTTTGTCTGTTTGTATAATCAAAGTGCATGGAACAACTCTGTCAAAGTACGGTCTACAACGAGAATAGTTGCAAGATCACAATGACTGTGTCAGTTTAGGGTTGTTGATTTCCATCAAGCTTATATCTCTTTCTTTATAAGGCGTTCAAGATACGCAAGAATACCACTACAGAGTGTGTAATTCACAATCGTTGATTTTTTAAATTTTTTATTGACACTGCTCTGGTGTTTTATCAAAAATTACCCTTTGCCTTTAAAAATGAATATGTTCTTACATGCGTTCTTTTTATTGTTTCTTTTTTCTCTTCTTTTTTTTTTTTTTTTTTTTTTTTTTTTAATTTTTTTTTTTTTTATTTTTTTGCATATGTGCGTTTTAACTTTTGGGGATGGCTCGAGAGTAATGACGACCATCTGCTGTTATGACAATGGTACCCGTTGTTACAAGGGCTGCAAAACGCTAATGCCGCGCTAAACTTTCTCTCTCTCTCTCTCTCTCTCTCTCTCTCTCTCTCTCTCTCTCTCTCTCTCTCAATACATACATACATATATATAATAGACTAATAAATTCCAAGGATAAGTAATCGAGCACCGTTCCAGCAACTTGCAGAGCAGCTTGGTGTTGCAATGACTGCAAGAAATATTCGATTATAAACAAAGCTTGCTCTTATGTCTTAGATTGAAGAAATAGAGGGAGGTAAGCATTCATATCTGCAGTGGTAGTTAATTCTGCCTAATTAGCAGTATGTGCTTGAGAGGGTGAATGGGGAATAATAAATGCTTCTCAAAATGAGTCTTCAGCAAGCTTATAGTCTCTAAGCGGGAGGCAATCTCCAATGGGAGAAAAAACTCACTAACATATGACTCCTGGCCAGATACCGGTATTTCGAAATCTGATTGTTCTCCTCAGTGACCGCGGAAAGTGGTACTTGCCTCCTCCGCCTTTTCGGTTTTAAGAATAATGCTATCCCAGAAAAAGGCTGGTGCGCAATACCGTAGTATGTTTGTTGATATATATATATATATATATATATATATATATCACACATATATGATATTTGCGGTCGGCTGGGCATAAGCAACATATCTATATATATCACAAATAACCACAAACAGTCTTTCAAGCAGGAAAAATATAAAAACCAAACAGAAATTAAGCAAATATATTTGGAAGCTTAAAGATAAGAAAATAGATTATAACATATCATGGAAAATTATAAAAAGAGCAACACCATACAACAACATTTCTAAAAAAATGCAATCTATGCACTACAGAAAAGTGGCTGATATTATGTAAACCCCATCTAGCATCTCTGAACTCTAAAGTAGAAATGATGATAAACAATTGCAGGCATAAATGGAAATCTTTATCAATGCACCATCCCCTGACACGTCCCCCCTGAACGCGCCCCAAAAAGATAAAAAAAAAAAACAGGCCACGTGCCACACGTACAGTGCTCACGCGCCCACACAACACTATATAACACCGGTGGTGCGCCCAGTTTGTACCTGAGGAGAGCTTTTTTAGCTTGAAACAGATCTGTAGGTTTTTAATCCTTCGTTTTAAACCTGTTTTAAATTGTTATGTCGCTCCCTGTTTGGTTGAGCACTTTTAAACTCTGAGTGGCCTTTTAATTCTAATTTTACTAAACGCTCCTCACGTTTGAGCACTGTGGCCTAGCAGAATCTAAATTTAAAATGGGAGAAAATCAACTTTGGGCAGTCCACCAAAAATATACCTTTTTCTAATCCACAACTCTACATTAAAAAACTCATAGAGCAGACTGAAATATTTGTGCGCAATATGAGATGGAAAGCGTTTTTCTTTTTGAACCCAGATGCTAAAAAGGAAGATAAAAAAACTTATGGTTTTAAGTCATGGAGATCGCCACCTGTAATAGAGAAATGAAACCTTTGAAGAAAGAAAGCATGAAAAAAACTAATAGCTAGTATTGAATTTAGAAAATCATATAATAACTTCCAAACAACATTGAATAATGACATAAACAAATCCAAAAAATGACAAAAAAATATTCATAAAGGCTGACAAGACAAGCAATTTCTATAAAATGGAACCTAATGAGTACTCTCAACTCCTCAACAAGAATATTCAGAAAAAAATATAAAAAAGCTGATAAGACTATATATGACAACATCTGCAAAAAAGAAAAGGAGCTTGTGCACCACATGGATTTAGGTGAGGATAGAAAAAACAGCAATAAAAGAAGCTTTCATAACCCTTAAGACCACAAACCTAACTTCCATAACAACCCTACTTGCAGACTAATAAACCCATCAAATCTGAACTAGGCAAGATCAGTTAAAAAAAAAAATCCTGGAAAAAAAAAATAGAGGACATAAAAACAAACACTATAATCTCTGGAAAAATAGTTATGAAGTTATCCAATGGTTTAAAGAATTGAACAAACAGAAAAACACAATGTTCATTACTTTCGACATAGTGGATTTCTACCCTTCTATTGATGAGGAATTACTTACTAAAGCTTTAAGATTCGCCAACAAATACACACAAATATAACAGATTCTGAGATGGAAATTATTTTCCACACAAAAAAACCCTCCTCCATAGCAACAATGAAACTTGGATTAAAAAAAAAAAGCAAAAACTCCACATTCGATGTCACGATGGGATCTTATGATGGAGCTGAAACCTGTGAATTGGTTGGACTCTTCATGTTGTCTCATATACAGAAAATACTTGGTAAACAGTTGGCCTATACAGAGATGATGGCCTTGCCATGCTAAACAATAAACCCAAAAACCATTGAAAACAAGAAGAAAGAACTTTGTAAAATTTTCCAAAGCCATAACCTAAAAATTACAGTAGAAGCTAACAAAAAAAGTAGTAAATTACTTAGAGACATAACATTAGACCTCAAGGATCATACATACAAACCATACAAAAAACCTAATGACACACCTGTCTACGTAGACATCAAAAGTAACCATCCACCCTCCATTCTAAAAACCATACCTAATGGTATAAACAAAAAAGACTGTCTAAACTGTCATGCAATGAGAAAGCATTTAACAGTGCAGCAGCCGAATACCAAGAGGCGCTGTATAAAAGTGGTTACAACTACAAATTACAATACAACCCAGATAACAACACGAACAGCAATAAGAAAAAAACAGGAAAAGAAAAGATTATATGGTATGGTATAACCCTCCATATGATGGAAGAACAAAAACTAACGTAGGAAAAGAGTTCTTAAGAATCCTTACAACATCATTCCCAAAAGAACATGTTCTATCTAAAATATTCAATAAAAACACCATCAAGCTATCGTACTCGTGTATGCCTAACCTAAAAAATATAATTGATTCTTCCAATAAAACCAAAAAGCAATACAACCAAAGAGGGTGACGAAAGGACATCTTAATTGCACAAAAAAGGACCAGTGCCCTCTGAATAATAAATGTCTCTACAATAATATTGTGTACCAAGCTACAGTAACAACGGACAGTGATAAAGAAACATACATAGGGATCACGGCTAACCGTTTTAAAACAGATATGCAAACCACAAACAGTCTTTCAAGCAGGAAAAATATAAAAACCAACAGAATTAAGCAAATATATTTGGAAGCTTAAAGATAAGAAAATAGATTATAACATATCATGGAAAATTATAAAAAGAGCAACACCATACAACAACATTTCTAAAAAAATGCAATCTATGCACTACAGAAAAGTGGCTGATATTATGTAAACCCCATCTAGCATCTCTGAACTCTAAAGTAGAAATGATAAACAATTGCAGGCATAAATGGAAATCTTTATCAATGCACCATCCCCTGACACGTCCCCCCCTGACGCGCCCAAAAAAGAAAAAAAAAAAAACTACAGGCCACGTGCCACACGTACAGTGCTCACGCGCCCACACAACACACTATATAACACCGTGGTGCGCCCAGTTTGTACCCTGAGGAGAGACACACACACACACACACACACACACACACACATTTCAATTTCTGTTGTTCGGAGTGCGGCCATATCTTGGCTGTCATCCCGTCAAAGTCCATTCCACACACACACACACACACACAAACACACACACACGCACACACACACACGCACGCACGCACGCACACGCACGCACACACACTCACACACACGCACACACACACACACACACACACACACACACACACACACACACGTGCGCGCGCGCGTTGTTACTTGTCATATGGCAATCCTTCATCTGTGTACCAGTATCAGGTTTTATTATTACCTTAGAGAGAGAGAGAGAGAGAGAGAGAGAGAGAGAGAGACCTAGTTTAACAGGAGAAACGAAAAATGAATGAACGCATGAACACGCGCGTGCCTTGGCAGGTATACGTACAGTCATTGTAATACGTGTTAGTCTCTGTGGAATCGATCCTTTCGTTTTCTGATGAGGCCGAACGCCCTTGGTAGGCCGGTGCATTCGGTATCGACCCTTGCCATGTACCTTAGCCATAGGCTCGAAGGCCAAAGAGTGTAGGCCTACGTGTTTGGCTCACGCTTTCTCGCACTCCAAGTTTCAGTCGCACGTGTTGAGAGATGGCGGGGTGGCTCGACGCATTCTCGCTCTTTACACTAGTGTATGGGGCTACGAGAAAGTGTTGTGGCAATCCACCCTCCCCCCTTTTTCTGCAATATATGAGAAAGTGTGGGAAGATGTTTGTCGTCGGTGTGGTTTCTCCTCTTTTTCCCAACTCAATCCAGAGAGAGAGAGAGAGAGAGAGAGAGAGAGAGAGAGAGAGAACAACATGACATATAACACGCGACACAACGCGACGCTTAACAATATACTACACCACGCATAACGCACATCACATAAACATCACACGACCTGGTACATGACAACGCATGCCATCACACTTAACAACATGCATCACACATAACAACACACGACATCCCTTTTAACATTACACACACACACACACACACACACACACACACACACACACACGCGCGCGCGCGCACACACACACACACACACACACACACACACACACACACATAGACAGACAGACATTCACACACACAGGCACGCGCGCGCGCGCGCACACACACACACACACACACACACACACGCACACACGTCCGCGCGCGCACGCACGCACGCACGCGCGTGCGCGCGCGCGCGCACACACAAACACACACACACACACACACATACGCGCGCTCGCTCGCGCTCGCGCTCGTGCGCTCACAGCAATACACATTACAAACTGACAACACGCTTTGTCTTTTTATTATATCACTATTACAGCCCATGCTTCGCACAAGACCGTTTCAGGACAGTGAACACAGAGGGAAAGGGAACTTTCATCGCGCTGAAAAGATGCAAACAAGTAAAACATCGCCCACATCAACTAAGTACATACTTACTTTAAAAGTGTAGCATTGCCACTCATTTGTTGATATCCTTAAGGCCAATGAAACAAACAAACAAACAAAAAAAAAAAACCCCAGTAACTCAAGAGGGGACGCACTATCGAGTTTCAAGTATTGAAAACTCCAAAGGTTGGAGATAGGAGTCCGGAAACCTCACATGAACCAAACACACACTCAATAAAAGAAGAAAAAAAATGACAAACCATTCTTTTTTTAAAAACTGTTTGATATTTAAAGATGATATTAGACAGAACAAGAATGAAAACCAAGGTATGGTTTTCCTGACAATTCTCTCTCTCTCTCTCTCTCTCTCTCTCTCTCTCTCTCTCTCTTTCACACACACACACACACACACACACACACACACACACACAGAGAGAGAGAGAGAGAGAGAGAGAGAGAGAGAGAGAGAAGGAAGTGAGTGTGGGAGTGGAAGGGTCGGGGGAGGGGGGAGTGACTGGGGGTGGAGTTGCTGTTTTTCTCTTCCTTCTCTCTTTGAAATCAGGTTGTCTCTTAGAGGTGTGTTATTACTTTCTCGTCAAGCATTCTTTTGTGTAACTGGCCAGTGTACATGTTTTCTTTCTTTTACACTGTAATTAACACTTCAGAAGTTTATTGGTTTTTAAAAACATCTCTCTCTCTCTCTCTCTCTCTCTCTCTCTCTCTCTCTCTCTCTCTCTGTGTTTCAGTCTGTGTGTGTGTGTGTGTGTGTGTGTGTGTGTGTGTGTGTGTGCGCGCGCGCGCACACGCGTGTGTTTGTGTACGTGTGCGCGCGCCCGTGTGTGTGTATGCCTGTTTACCTCGATGTGTTTGCCTTTTTTCGGTTGTCATCCTGATTTTTGTTCTTGATTTCTGTAATAGTTAACCTGTATAAAATCTTTAATGGTAACCAGAGGCTCAGTTCATCACATTTTGATTTAGTGTGGAATCCTTAAATTACTTCTATAAAACTTCTATATAAAAAAATAAAAAAATAAAAAAATTAAAGCCTGAACCTCCACGGGAATATACTCAGGTCCATATGCTGCTAGTGAAGGAGATTCTATCTATGACATATATTTCCCTTGTTTTTTCATTCCCCGTGTGCCCCCCCCCCCCCCCCCCCCCCCCTTCTTTTTTATAGTTAAATCTGAGCCAAGTGATTAATATAGATGGCAGAGGAATTGTTAGCCTGCACTTATTTTCCCGCCTTTTCTCATTTCATTTTTTTCTTCCTGTCCTTTCCTCATCCCCCTCCCCCCTTCCTCTTTTTTTTCCTCTTCCTTTTTTTCTGGTGTGTGTGTGTGTGTGTGTGTGTGACTAGAAAAAAGGCGCATGAGAACAGCAGCAAGGAATTTCTAGCCATTAGGGGGAAGGAGGGGGGGGGGGGAGGGGGGGGGGGGGGAGGTGGCGGTAGGGAGGGAGGGGCAGGGCGGGGAAGGTGAGAGGGAATGTGAATATAGCAGAGTAGATCCAGGAAGACTCCGTCTTATTTTGGTAGATCTACACACTGGTTACGGTTCATTGGTGTATTGCCACACTGGGATCGATCCTAGCTCTCTTTCACACCTCAAAACGTGCTTGCAGATGAGGCCCCGCGCCACGTGCAGCGAGTGAGGCAAGGTGAAGGGGCGCGGAGGGAGCGGAGTCGCACGTTGTGTGTGCCCTGGGGGCCCTCCGTGTCTCCTCCGACAGGAATGCCAAGATCCCTCTCCGCGCGTGCCACGAGAACTCAGACTGAAAGAAAGGGAAAGTGCAGCAGCCACTGCACGTTTACATCACGCCGCCTGCCACTCCAAGTCTCTTCACGCACCGCGAGATTTGCTGTTTTCAAGCAGACGAGAACAACAGAAGCAGACGACATGCGTTATTAGCAAAATGCTCAATAGGTTGCCTGAGACCGTTTCGAGGAGTTATGTGTGTTTTCGTCGCTTGAAAACAGTGTTTTTGAGTGGTAGAGCTTTTTCTCAGTTATTATTACAATTGGCGAGCAATTGAAAACAATGTAAATCACAGTCGCCCATCAGACTGAGGTTGGTGACTTGGTCACAGTGTTAACTGTTTAGCGTGTAAGTTTAGCGTGTAATCTCGATCTTGTCTCATACTGTTGAGTCACAGCTATCTCAAAGTTTTTTTTTCACCTTAAGAATACCCCTCAGAATGGAGGTCTGTTTTCTGAAGAAGTTAAAATGTTAATTTGATTATTGTCTCGAAACTCATTTTAAGTTTTGGATAAAAGTGCAGTGTAGTCTTTCACTCGCGTCAGCATCGAACAAGAGCATGTGCACGCAGGCCATGAACTCTCGCTCTTTTGTTGTTGTTGTGTTGTTGTTTGTTTATTTTAAAAAAAATTTCTTTTCTAAATTTTGATTTGAACTTTCTCGCGCTGTTGCTCGATAAATCAATGGGAGCAGTTTGACTGCACTGTAATAGAAAGTGTTCTATTTCTCCAAATCTAAACAGTCAGCTTGATGCACGGAGAAAGGAGACATATACTGCACTTTTAGGTCCATAATTTCTTCGAAAGACAAAAACAAAAAAAAACACACACACACACACAAACAACCAACCAAAACAAAAAAAAAACAAACAAAAAACCAGTCATACTAGTGGCTTTTCGAACTCAAAGCTGAGCAATCTAAAAGGCTTGAGCAATCATTCTGCATTTGACGCTGCTTTAAACTTCTGTTATTCGCAAAGTGACATAGGAGTTTCTCTCTCTCTTTTTTTTTAATGGTTAAATCTTATTACACTTTTAGATCATCGATGCGGTTCGTAGCAGTCGGCCCATCATCCAGAGGCTGATTAGAAAAGAAAAGAGTTCTTTCACTAGCGTGCCAGAGGTGTAAATCTAGGCCTAACGAACAGCCGTATGGTCCAAACAAAGAGTACTCAGAAGTTAGATCCCCGATACGATCCAGTTTAGGAAATGGTCTTGCTTGGCTTTTATGTATGCGTGATATCTAATTTTTTTTCATCCCACGGTGCAGCCATGAGTGTGGTCTGGAACCTTACCTATGACAAAGCATAAAATGGGGAGAGTTCACGAGCCCAAATACTTCGAATGACCAGCAGACATAACTGGAACTTTATACGTGGAAGACTCGACTTGCATTAACACTGGTAGGAAAGACTTCGGGCGCAGTACCATTCATGGACGCGTGTACACGTTTCGCCTTGTCAAAGCGGTTTGGATCGTTCATGTTTTGGGCGAGCGAGAGCGGGGAGAGTTGAACAAGACAGCTGGCTTTAAACGTGATGGAAAGGCATGTGCACGAGGACGTGGGTAGTTGAAGCGAGAAACTCTGTTCGCCATGTGTGGGATTAAGTGCAACCTTCTGCACCGGCTGGTGGTGAGGGTGCTTTTGGGCCTTAGCTGGTTCTCCCCGCTTGGACTGGGCACCACAGGTGAGTTTCAGCGGAGTCCACTTTGTCCGACATGATGGCACTAAAGCTGTGATTGTGCTTCTCCCTCTCTGTGGTCTGACTCGGTTGATGTGAGTCAGTGACTTTCATTTTTTTTTTTTTTTTTTTATTTCAGTTTTTTTTTTCAGCTTCAAGTCAGTATTTCTTCCTTTCCTTGTTTTCTTCCATCTCTGCTTTCTTTTCCAATTTTTTCCTTTGTTGTTCCTCTGCTGTAGTTCTGTCATTGTGTTAACGAGTTTAGAACCTATATTTTTGTGTGCTGTTTAACCAGTAATTGAAAACAAACAGCTTGGGTTCATGTCATTACAGTGTGAGTGATAGTTACTGGGTATCCTCTCCCTCTGTCTCTCATTCTCTGTCTCTGTCTCTGTGTCACTCCCCCTCTCTCTCTCTCTTCTGTCTGTCTGTCTCTCGCTCCCTCTCTCCGTTATTATTGGGATTTCCTTGAATAAACTGTA
>JADBJO010006753.1:40000-45000 GCA_016801955.1 Conus betulinus | reverse complement strand
CAGTGCCCGCTCGCTGGAACTACAAGAAGGCAAAATGGAGGCTTTTCAGTCACCGCACCAACGTTCTCACCAAGGACCTTCAAGTCCAAGGCAGAGACATAAACAATGTTGTCAGAGTCCTGAACGCCAGCATCTTGCAGGCTGCCAAAGAGACCATTCCACGTGGTGCTCAGAAAGAGTACAAACCCTACTGGAGCAACCAGCTTCAAGAGCTACAGGACGAGATGACAGAGGCCAGACAAGATGCAGAAAACAACCCATCGGACGAGAACCACCTGCAGCTGCAGCAGACAAAAGCCAAATTCCTCAAGGCAAAGATCCAGGCCAGGCGCAAAAAGCTGGAGAGAGAAGACAGCAGCCCTGAACCTTGAGAAAGGTGGCTCAAAACTGTGGAGAGTTGTAGGCCAACTCAACGATGAGGACAGCAAAGGCCAGAACATCACACTGGAAGAGAATGGAGAGATGCTGACAGGGAGATGCGCAGCTAACCGCTTTGCTGATATCTACGCAAGCGAGAGAGCACTATACCTGTCAGCACTTATCAGCAAAGAGAAGCAAGAAGAGAACAGAGAGAGAGACGACAAGACACCAACGTGAAACCCATGAAGCAGCCCCTTACTCTCCATGAGCTCCAGACAGCTCTGAGGAAGCTGAAAACTCGGAAATCCCCAGGGCCAGATGGGATCACTAACGAGATGCTGAAGCACCTTGGCAGCACAGCCACCCTCAAACTTCTAGAGGTCTTCAACCTGAGCTGGGAAAACTGGAGACTTGGCACAAGTTTGGAGAGAAGCCATCATGATCCCTGTCCTCAAAAAAAGGCAAGGACAAGAAGAAGGCTGCCAGTTACAGGCCAATCAGCCTCACCAGCTGCGTCATCAAGACCCTAGAGAGAATGGTCAACCAGCGCCTGCTTTGGTATCTCGAGACTGAAAACATTCTGGCTCCTGAACAGGCAGGCTTCAGACAGTTTCGCAGCACAGAAGACCAGACCCACCTACCTCTCCCAAGAAATCGAGGATGCGTTCCAGGAGCAAAAGCTTGTCTTTGCCACCTGGATCGATCTACAAAAGGCCTTTGACAAAGTCTGGACTGATGGCCTCCTCGTGAAACTGCATAGATGTGGAGTCGCTGGCAACATGCTGCATTGGATCAGATCCTACCTCCACAACCGCAGAGCAAGAGTCACAGTCAACGGACAAAAAGGCAAAAAAGTACTGCTGCGACATGGAGTCCCACAAGGAGGCGTCCTCTCGCCTACACTCTTTTTGGTCTTCATTAATGACCTCATCCAAGAACTTCCCAAAGGTATCCATGCTGCACTTTATGCAGATGACCTGGTGCTGTGGTGCAAGGAAGAGCATGCCACTACTGCCACATACAGAATGCAACTAGCGGCTGACAAGCTGGCGGCATGGGCAGATAAGTGTGTGTGTGGCAATCAACAAGGAGAAATCTTCCACAACACTCTTCACCTTGTCAACAAAACAAAAAGGCTGGGCCCATCAAACTTGGAGGCACAGCCCTGAAACACGAAGAGGAGGCAACCTATCTTGGTGTCACCTTCGACAAGAAACAAACCTGGCGACCACACATCCAGAAAGCTGAAGCAAAGGCCAGACGAAAGCTTGCCATTCTGCGGAAGCTAGCCGGAACCAGCTGGGGAGCAAACGAACAAATACTCAAGCGCGTCTACCAGGGAGCAGTCAGGCCCCATCTTGAGTATGGCTCAACAGCTTGGTCAACAGCAGCAGCGAAGACCCACCAGCAATCCCTGGATAGGGTCCAAAATCAAGCCTCAGGATCATCACCGGGGTCCATGCGATCCACACCAATCAAAGCCATGGAGGAGGTTACTGCCATACAGCCCTCCACCAGAGGAGAGACGCAAAGACCATGGTTCAGGCAGAGAAATTCAAGTGCCTGCCTCAACATCCGATGAACAAGAGGATGCAGAACCTGACCAAGAATCGTCTCAAACGCAGTAGCTTCATCCATGAAAGCAAGAGTCTTGCCAGGGAGCATCAAGATGGCTTGCCACCTGCCAACCCACTGGACCCCTCTGATCTGCCACAGCCCTGGAATGAAGATTTCACAAATCTTCACATCTCCACAACAGTTCCACAGGTTGCCTCAGGAGACTCTCAGGATGACATCGTCAAACGCACTCTCACACTTGCCATGATTGCTGAGAAGTACCCCGAAGAATCCTGGATACATGCGTACACCGACGGCTCAGCAACCAACGCAGTGTCTGATGGAGGAGCGGGCGTATTTATCAAGTCACCTGAGGGACACACCACCACAGCAGGGATACCAACTGGGAAACACTGCTCCAATTATGCTGCAGAAGTTCAGGCCCTCATGCAGGCAGCCTCCATGATTCATGAATCACAGAGCGACTGCACCCAAGTTGTCTTCCTCTCTGACGCGCTGTCCGTCCTGGAGGCCCTTGCAGGAGACAAACTTCCTCGTCTAATGGAGAAACTCTCCAGGAACTCGCCAAAAGTAGACGAGTAGTCCTGCAATGGGTACCTGCCCACTGCGGAGTCCCAGGGAACGAGGCAGCCGATCAGCTCGCCAAAACCGGAGCCAGAGGGAAGACAACCAGACAACAGCGTCAGCTTCGCAGAGAAGAAGACCCTTGTGAAGGCTCTGATGCGACCACAACCCACAAGGGATGCCTTCCATCTTCTGGAGAGACAGGAGCAGGTGGTCATTATGAGACTCAGAACTGGCCACTGCCGACTCAATGGCCACCTGCATAGGAAGCTGAAGCTGGCGCCTTCCCCCTTCTGCTCCTGTGGTCTTGAAGACCAAACACCAGAACACGTCCTACAGACGTGTCCCCTTCTCAAGGGACTGAGAGAAACCGTGTGGCCAACGCTGACTCCGCTGCACACGAAGCTCCACGGCTGCCGACAAGACCTGGAGAAAACGGCTACATTTATCAACGAGGCTGGGCTGACGCTGTGAGGCGAACGAAGAAGAAGAAGAAGAAGCTGCGACAGTGAGGGAGTGAGTTGACAACAGCAGCATGTTGTTAACACACTCCTTGTTAACACACTCCTTGCAAAGGTTCCAATGGCGCGACAAGAGAAAACCAAGCCGGTGAAATAACTCCCAGCGGCGCAAGCTGTTGAAACAAAGGCACTTGCAGCCAGCCGAGGCAAATTTGTAAACCCTTTGTGCCAGACAGGGAGGTAATGGGACCAGTGGGGGGAAACGGCCCGAAACTGTAGCAGTGCTGCCCGGTCGTTTGTACTTGCTGTACACTGCCAAGCTTAATGACAGGCAGCGCAGGGAAGGCGGGGAAAGCAGTGACACTAGCGGGAACCGTAAACAGAATTTATATGAAGCGTTTAGTAATCCTGGGAGTGTGTTACACGACATAGATAACAGCTTTCTCGCTTTTTTCTGACGTAAATATAGACAGTTGACAAAGAGCGGCTGAGGCCTGTGCAGGAGGAGAGAGAGAGAGAGAGAGAGAGAGAGAGAGAGAGAGAGAGAGAGAAAGAGAGAGAGAGAGAGATGACTTTGCTGTAAACTTTCTTCCGCGAGACAAGAGGTCCTTTCCAAAAGAAGCTCGGAAAGTTGCAGCAACCTTATTCATCACCACATGGACTTGCATGCGAGCTTAATGCAGAAAACGTTCCAACATTTGCCCTTCAGGAGGTCTTGTAGGGGGGGGTGGGGGGGGGGGGGTGGGGGGGGGGGGGGGGGGGGGGGGGGGGGGGGGGGGCGGGAAGCAGAGATATTCACATAAACCATAAAAAAGAAATGAAACAAAGCGCAGTAATCCTAAGAGTCTGTTTCACAGAACTAGGAAATGAGATATTCGTGATGATGATAGCAGAATGTATATACCCTATGAGTATCTTTAAAAAAAAATAGGGAAGGACAGCCGAGACATTCGTGGTTATCGTGGCAGAATATATACAAAGCATACAACAACCGTACCAGTCTTTTGCCAATACTTTGGAGGAACTGCAATGACACTCGTGATAATCATAGCAGAATGTTTATAAAGCAAAAAAAAAAAAAAAAAAAAAAAAAAAAACCCTCAAGGGATCTCTCACAGAGAAGTGTAAAGGGGCAGCAGAGACATTCGTGGCAATCATGGCAGAATGTATATGTTGCATTGAAAGTGTACTGGGCGTGGAAAGTGTACGGGCCAATCGTGGAATGTATACATTCCATGGATCAGCCGTGGTATACATTCCACGATTTTGCCCGTGGAGAGTACACTTTCCACGCCAGTACACTTTCAATGCAACATATACAAAGCATGCAACAACTCTTAAAGTCTCTTGACAGAACGGTGGAGGGACAGCAGAGAAAATCGTGGTAATTGTGGTGGCATGTACACAAAGAATACAATAACTCTAAGAGCCTCTTGACTGAACTTTGGAGGCACAGCAGACACATTCGTGGTTAATCATGGCAGAATACATACAATTTATACAACCCCAAGAGTCTTTTCACAGAACTTGGGAGGGACTGCAGAGATGTTCACGGTAATCATGGCAGAATTTTTGCAAAGCATACAGCAATCCTGGGAGTTTGTTACACAGAATTTGGAGAGGTCAAAAGAGAGAGATTCGTTGTAGCCGTAGAAATTTATAGAATGCAGGATAAATCCAAAAAGTCTGTTACACGATGGGTAGTGAGCAGAAGTTGACGCTTTACCTGCAGATTCTACGTACAGACGAAAATTGCAGACAGAAATGTTAAGGCATCAATTCCCTCCTCCTCACTTCTTCCCTCCACGTGATGTCTATCACGGAAGAAAAAAGAGCTAGCTGGTGCCTGCTATCAATACGGTATGAAGCGATAAAACACACATCAACACAAACAATTGCAGACCGATTCGCGCAAACACACTCGCGCGCGTGCGCACACACACGCACGCACGCACGCGCGCGCACACACACACACACACACACACACACACACACACACACACACACATCACACACCCACCCACCCCCCCCCCCCCC
>JADBJO010006753.1:20000-32500 GCA_016801955.1 Conus betulinus | reverse complement strand
GTAATGCCCATGACAGGACACACAAGAGAGAACACAACACTGGGGTTACACAGGTCTGATATCCTATCTGATATAGCACTGACAGTTACACTTTAGTTTTAAGAAAAGAGAATAGTTTGTCGTGTATCTAAGAAAAATGGCCAACACACATTTACTCTGGCCTTAGGAACTCAAACACCTCGACAATACATTTTGTACCACAATGTTTGTGGTATTTTTTCAACGAACATGTTAGAAACAAAGGTAATGACTGAAAACAATGTTTGATATGTGAAGTGCGTAATTAAAAGATGCAACATCTTCGAATCCATCATAAGGATGACACAAATTCCAATGTTGCATTGGTGTTTTTTCTTTAAAGATTTGACTAAACAAGTTTTAGAGAAGTGGGCTATTATTCATTAATGAAAGAAAGGATGTAACTGTCGAAACAGTTGGTTGTTCATTGGATGTACGCAATGGGCGTCAGATTTTCAAAATCTGCCTGACTGGAGAGATAGGGTCATTGTGCGCCTATGATGTGGGGACAAAGAAGCATGTTACACGACTCCTGTGCATTTTTCACATCCAGTCGGTGGGGAAGGGGTTGGGTGAATGGGTACAGAACAGATGTGGCAGGAGCCTAGGACGGGAAGAGTGTACGGAAGGGAAAGGCTTAGCAGAGGGTAATCTGACAATTTCCTGAATCGCATTGCTACAAAGAGATTTTTAGGAGACATTTCGTTTTGTGTTGAATCTTAAGCTTTTTCAACACACAGTTACACAGCCTGACCTTTGGTACAACACTGTCAGTGGCCATGGTTCGTAGCTCGGCATCAATGAGCATCGCGTGGCGCATCTTCCTCATACCGTGACCGGCACTTGACTTGTCATCTGGTTTTCTCTCAGCGACCGGCTAGACATTCGTTCTCGCCATTGTTCTTGATGAGTGCTGCAAATGTAGCATAAGTGGCTGGGGTCGTTTCCTCTCCAACCGATCATTTTCTCTTTCTGTGCTTATTATCTCCTGATGTCCTAGAGTGCAGGGTGGTAAACGGTATCTCTTGGAATGCTGTCATCTTACTGCGGTAGGTAGTTACACGGCAGAAGAGGAGAGAGCATTTTGCAGCATAGCAATCGAACTGTGATGGGACTGTTTGCCAGTACGAATGATTTCTTTTCGAAGATGCAGAATACTGAGGCTAGGCCTTTCTTTGGAATGACACTTCGCGGTGCGCTGAACTGTGACCAGTATCAGTCTGCATTCAGACAGCTTCCAATCATTTTGACTCTTCCGAGAGTTTGTAATCATATGGCAGTGCCGATGCTTTGTGCGAGTCTGTCAGCAAGCATTGTGCAGAACACACAAACATGTTATGTCTGTTCTCATTTCCTTTTCCCAACTTAACGGCGTCCCAAGCGAAGCATACAAAGAATTATGTTCGACACTTTAACGATGAAGTCCCAGTCTTCAGACTTAAAGACGCCGTCTCAACAGATGTAAACGAATTCTTCACGCTGCTTCAAGGAAACATTATATGTTTATTTGGTTTAGCAATTTCAAATTGCAGAACATGTCAGTGTCGCTTTAACATAGTCAAGACTTTATCTGACCATCGGAGCTGCAACTCGAATTTCGTCACACAACTACGGTGCTGTAATATAAGTGCCCATTCGGACGAAGTTCAACAGAGTCAGGTTCAGGCCAGTTCCATTGTCATAGCGTACATGTGTTCAGTGAAGATCCTCTTGATTATTGTTGCTGTTATGCTGCATTTAGCTTTATGTTCAATGAAAAATAATTTTTCTTGGACTAGGTCTGAACGGCCATAACAGAGAACTCTCAGCAGTCTCCAAAAAGGTAATGCTCCTTTGTTGTTTTACGTCTGAACACGAGCGTACGTCATCATAGAAATGTTATTTTTCAAGGCGAGGTAGAAGGAATCTTGCCTTTGTACTTTCTTGGGGTGTTCGAAAAAAAAGTCTGTCACAGGTACAATTTATAGCATCCATAACATGAGTGATTTCAGCAAAACGAAACAATATAAATATGAAATTGAAATAAGCAATAGAAAAAAAATACACATGCCAAACAGTCTCATTTTAAATACTCGGTCCCTGGATCTCTCTCTCTCTCTCTCTCTCTCTCACACACACACACACACACACACACACACACACACACACACACACACACACACACACACACACACACACACACACACACACGCACGCACGCACACACACACGCACGCACACACACACACTCGCACAGGGCATTTCACCCCATTTCATGGTGGTGTTTATATGGAAACAGCATGAATAATAGTAATTTGCTTTAAAATACCAGCCACAAAAACCTGCGACCTCACGGCCAAGAATCTGCGACACTAACCGATTCGCTTCAGCGCTTTTGTTTTTTGTTTCGCTTCGTTTAACTCGGATAAACATTTGCTCTCAAGTTAACTTGTTTTCTTCCACAGTTTATGAATTTAGCAAAACGTCCATGGCATTAAGATGTGATTTGAATTATAAGCAGTACCTGGTATCATTATCCAAGTATTGTTTTCAATTCCAGAATAAAGATTAGCATCACTTGAGGAATGTTTTGTACAAATATGTTATTAATGTGATTGAAATTAACTGAAAATAACGTGAATGAAATTACCTGAAAATAATGTAAACAGCTCACCATCATTTCATCCAGGCTTCTAACTACCCGCCCATGTGAGACTGAAAGCGTTCCAAACCCTCCGTAAACGTGTTGTTTCTGTAACCTTTGAAAACAGCAAGTTGCTTCACAAGTACTGCGTCTGTTAGAACGTTTCAACGATTTCTGGTCGCTTAATTAATGTCAGCATGATGGGATTTGCCTTGAATGTTCAACCTTCGTTAATATCTTTCTTTTCCCGTTTTTATTTTTGTTCGTTTGTCGTTGATGCTCTCTCTCTCTCTCTGTCTCTGTCTGTCTGTCTGTCTGTCTGTCTGTCTGTCTCTCTCTCTCTCTCTCTCTCTCTCTCTGTGTCTCGCTCTAACATTTTCTATATTCGATGGGATGTGGAACATTGATTTAATTTCTTCTGAAAACAACTGACTGCTACAAAGATACCACCCTTTCTGTCAACAGCGGAGGGTCTGTTACCGGCAAGGGAATCAGCAAAGAGGTGCTGGTTATAAATGCGGATTTCATTGTTGACTGTGGAATCTGTACGGTAGTGCTGGTCACAAGTAGGAATTTTGTGATGGATACCCAAGTCCGTAAAGCAGTGGTGGGCGTAAGTAAGTTGGATACGGGAACTGGTAACTGAATCTATACATATTTGCTGCTCATAATTTGGAATTCGTCACTTGTACTCGAATCTCGAAAAACAGTGCTGGTCACAGAATGGAAATTCGTCGATGGTATTGGAATCCATAAAGCAATGCCAGTTATACACTGGAATTTTGTGACAGGTATTGGAATCCACGAAGCAATAATGATCCAAGTTGCAATTTTGCTTTCTATATTGTAGCCTTGTGATTGATTAGAGATGATACTGATATTATCCTCATAATTAGTAGTAGTATCTCTACAATTGTTATCTCTGTTGTTGCTTTTATGTGCTTAGAATTTGACCCAAATGAAATTAATTTTCTTCTTCTAAATGAAATGTATCCATTCCTACAGTGCGAGAACTTGTTTGCAACTGTAGGCCAATGCAACTTCAGGTTTACGTCAGTGACACATCCCCTTTCCTGCGCTCATAAAGCGCGTTCTGTCTGTTTAGGCCAGTGGGACAGATATGGCTTTACCTCGCAGTTAAGGTCTGATGAAAGCGGTGCCGTGCAACTTGAGCTGGAAAGGCACTGCATGGAGACAGACAGGGGGGTTCGGGGGAAATGTCAGTTCAGTCACCTCAACTGGGTCGAACAACAAAAAACACGTCACGACTCCGCCGTGAGCCTCTCAGTTAAAACACACCGTTTTCCCGCATTGGAGCCCGGGCAGTGACGGGGGTTTACCAGTTCTTAATGTGTTAGTGATGGTTGGGTGTCTCTTTGCCTGTCTGTCTGTCTGTCTGTCTCCCCGTCTTCTGTATGTCGCCTCTCTCTCTCTCTCTCTCTCTCTCTCTGCGCGCGCGCGCGCGCGCGCGCGCGCGCGCAGCGCGCGCGTGTGTGTGTGTGTGTGTGTGTTGTTCTTCAGTTTGCTGTCTCATCTTCCAAGTCCCCTCCGCGGTATAATGCACACACGAACGAAGCTAAATGCCCCACCTGGGCGAGGTAAAACAGCTTATTTACCAAACCGAATGGACAGTTACTGCTTGTTAAGTCCCAGGCAGTAGTTGCCTGGGAGACTAGCAGCCATCAAAAAAAAAAAAAAAAAAAGAAAAAGTCCTAGTAAAAGAATGACAGTCGAAATATGAACAGCAGGGAAAAAAATACAAAGCAGTTTGAATCCAGAGAAAAGAGCCAAACAACATTGTCACAATAGAAACTGCTTTACATCTTCACTGTTATAAGTTGACGATAACTTTAATAGGAAGTGATGCGCACAAATCTTTGGAGATCTACAGCTTTTTATGTTGTTGTTTTTTAATAGTAAGAAATCTTAAGTTTAAAACGGACTAGGTAACAAATAGCAGATATAAAAACTATTGGACATACATATCTATTTTCACAGTTTCCCCACCTGAATTATTCTTATTCTTATTCTCATTATTATTGTTGTTGTTGTTATGTAATAATCATTTATCTGTCACAATTATGTGTACAGTCGCGAAGTCAAACAGTCCATAATCTAAACAGCACAAAAGTGCTCAAGAGACTACTGCTGAGACCTGGTGACAACCGATTTTTCACGCATTCGGAAAAGTGTGGTTTGAGTACAAAGATCTCGCGATCTGACTTTCGTATTAAAAAAAAAAAAGATTGAATCTCACAAAAGTGCAGTTGGCCGCATTGAAAAGTACACGATCCCTGGATCTCTCTCTCTCTCTCTCTCTCTCTCTCTCTCTCTCTAAAATACTCTCTCTCTCTCTAAATACTCTCTCTCTCTCCACACACACACACGCACAAGACATTTCACCCCATTGATGATAGTGTTCATATGGAAACGGCATGAATAATGGTAATTTGCTTTTAAATACCAGCCGCAAAAACCTCCTTGTGTCCTGCGTAACCATACCAGGTCTGTTATGGTTTTATTAATCTGAACACGTCCCTCAGTGCGAACTGTGTTTGGTTACACCCCAGTGTGACCACAATATAGCACCATTATTTTCCTTATCAGCTGGACATGCTGTTGGCTTAAATGTTTTTCTGTCAAAAAGATTTCCACCACTTTTTTTTTCTGAAACTACGCACAACGTTCTGTTTTATGTGCTTAGACTCCCCCATCCCCTCTTTCTCCCCTCTCTCTCACACACAACCATACACAGTAAAACGGAGAAACAGAAAGCATGGAGACATGCACACACAGAGAAAAAAAGACTGATAGAGACAGACTGTGACACGGAGAGAGAGAGAGAGAGAGAGAGAGAGAGAGAGAGAGAGAGAGAGAGAGAGAGGGGGGGGGGGGGGGGGGGGGGGGGGACAGACAGACAGGCAGGCAGGCGGACAGACAGAGAGGAGTGGAAATGAGGTTCGAGATAGAGGGGTCTTTTTGATGGGTTGGAAAGAGACGGTTTGAAAGAGAGAAACCAGAAAAAAAAATCCACTCCCTAACCCCGTCCCCCAACCAGTCGACATTATCCATCTCTGCACTTTTTTCCTACGGTCGAGGCACTGATGAACTACAACTATGTGAACTGAACCAGCCAACACAGAATGTGCTTCTGTTGTCCGACCCGGCTGAGGAGGCTGAACTGACATTCTCGCGAACCCTCCCCCCGACCCCGCGTCTGCACCATCTGTCTGCCTCAATGCAATAGTGATCCCCCACCGGCCTTCAGCTTACACTGCATCGTTACTGCCAACACTTGAACTGTGTGATCATGAATAGCCGTGGTGATTTGTATTGTTAGTTATTTGTCGGTTAGAAGGAAATAAATATTTCTTGTGACTCTGTCCAATAGCAGCAGTTCCAGTTTCAACAATTCCTCTATGTGAGTCGCACTATGTAAAGGTGTACAGTTAAAACATGGAATCCACCCGCATGATCAGTGCCCCACTCCCCTCCTCAACTCCCACATCCATTTCTTTTATACCATACGTAGAACAACGCGGTGGAGATTACGTGCTAGATTTAAACTTCAGATAATTAAAGTCTTAATGGAGGCAGAACGAGGTAATGTGTGGGCTAGGACGGATGGCTTTGCACTTAGACTGGGAGGTTCAAATCCACGCTTGTGACCATAGCTCCCACTCCTATATCGCACCCCACCCCCTTTTTGATAATAGAACAAGACATAGAGAGTTACATGTTAGTCTTGAAGCTCAGGCAATTTAAGTCCTGATGGGAGTAGTGCAGTACAATGTGCGTCGGAATGGCTTTGCACCGAGACAGACAGGGAGGTTCGCAGGAAATGTCAGTGGAGTCATCTCAACCGGGTCGAACAACAAACAGGAGCACGCCACGTCTTGGCTGTGAACCTTTCAGTCAAAACAGCAGTTTCTCTTCACTGTTTTTGGAGCTGAAGGGGAATCGAAAGTGACGGATCAAGTTGTTTGAATTCTTTTTGTGTCACAGCGGGTGCATGTGCGGGTGCTCACGCGTGCACAGTGAGTGAAGCGGTGCATTTGCGCTTGTGTGCTCTCAAAATGAACCCAGGTCGGGATGACAGAATGGAGAGCAGGTTCGGTCAGTTCCTAGCCGTCGGTTTCATGCCAGTTACACTAGATGTCAGTTTTCATCTGATGCTGACTTCAGTACTAAAGTTTTACCCAGTGCAAAGGAAGGTTAATGTATGGTCTTTTTTTTTCAAATGTCAGTGTAAATTGAACATTTACATCTTACTGATTGATTAATGCACCTCAAAGCAGTCTTCGCTTAAATTAACGTTTCTAGGCGGGTCTGTGCTTGCCATTTGTTTACCTTTAAAATATTCATTACTTGAATTAATACACCGTATTTGGACTCTTTGATCCATGATGCGGTGCTGCTTTAATGTCACTTTTGAAATTTCATTAGAAGTATTCTTGGCTGGTTTGACTTGTTTTGTTGAATTTATGAAACACATTTTTACACATTATCTGTTTACATCAAATGTTACTTCGTGGATCATTAAAAACAGACAGTAGGAGATAGGAAAAGCTAAGAGTCAACAGGGATGGACTAGGAGCTAGGGGTTAAAAGTAAGGACGAAGGGAAAAAAAAAAAAAAAAGCATCGTACAACTGATTGTGGAAATTCGAACTTGTACAACAGACATGCAAGGAAAACACAAGGCGCCCACGCATCAAGCTGTCATATGATAGGAACAAACACCCGGAAGACAGACAAGAGAAATGTATCGCTCCCTATAAAACGTTTGGGATTGTGGGAAGTGGTGAGGTGTCTTGTGTGTGCAATTATTCAGGGGAAGACTCTTGCGTTCAGTTAAAGGGCTTGTCAAAATCTTACCTTGCGGACATGTTCCACGGAAGCGGTCGTCAATTTCACAACTTGTGCTCTCTCTCTCTCTCTCTCTCTCTCTCTCTCTCTCTCTCTCTCTCTCTCTCTCTCTCATATGGGGCTTTGGCCTTATTGAATAAATTATCTGAATCTGAATCTCTCTCTCTCTCTCTCTCTCTTTCGCGCGCGCGCGCGCTCTACGCTATCACAGCAACTATCAGTTATTTAACTTTTGATAGATGTCATCATTTTTCCTTTTGTTTCTTGCAACCTTGAACTTTCAGTTTTATAGGACTTGATTTGATTCTGACTTCGTTACAGTCAGCCTAACCTAAACATACAAATAAATGGACTGATTTGTGCGATTCGCAGTAATTTACACTCATTATTGTTGTTAAGGGACGCATGTGCACCATATTTGTGTACTTTTATAAAGTTCATGACATGAATTATCAGTTGTATTTCGGTTGTTTGTTCTGGGATGTATAAAATCACCCGTGAACTTTCATTAAAGTCTTCGTGCTATAGCTTCAGTTCTTTTTTGTTCTGTTACGACGAACGCATCCTAGTTTTTTACCCCCAGATTATCTGTTCGAATCAAATGCTACTTTGTGGATCATCAGAATCAGACAGTGGGGGAGTGAAATGTCAGGAATAGGGAGGGACGGAATAATGTATCGGGATTAAGAGTAACAGTTCAGTGGTTTATTTAATGTCTTTTCGTCGCCAGATATTAGACCTTTGTTAAAAAAAAAAAAAAAAAACCTTCCCGCTCAGCTTATCTAGTACTTGCAAAGCAACATCAGGTATGTGCATTTTTACATAAGTGAAATACCCTAGTGGTACACAAAGTTGTGATCTTTACAAAAATTTTGCAACCTGTGACTGCGAAATAACCATGGCAATTTCAGCAACACATGAACCATATAAGACAGTATTCATATTATCAGAGTTATTCCTCTCAGTACCTTCCTCCTGACAGAGCGAGGACAACACTAAGCATTCAACAAAAGATGATGCACAGAAATGTTTTCTCTGCAGACACAAGTAGTACCATGAAAATATGTATTAGTGTTCCAAGTATTCAGCCTTAAGTTATGAATTAATCTAACAATGTGCCTTGGGCACAAGGGTAAAGTAGCCATGTTTTTACTAACATTCTGCTTATGTATATACTTTTTCATAAGTTGGATTAATTCACAAGAGGACAAATCTAAGGGATTTTAAAAAATAAATTTTCAGCGTTTCCTTTTGCTCCTTCTTTTGCAAGACTGTCTGCTATTTCATTCCACTTTATACTACAGTGAGATGGGACCCAATAAAAATTAATTCTTATACCTAGAGTTATGAAACAATGCAGTAAATTCTTTATTTAAAAAGCAAATCTTTACTAGCTCTTCAGTCCCAACATTCAAAAAGAATATGTGGAACAGATAATGGGAGACCACAAGCGCAATCTACATCCTTAGAAAATTTGGTTTTCCACGAGTTTAAACGCATTTTATAAATTATACTGGATAATGATCTTTGACATAATAACACTTTCGTTTTTGCAGGAAGTTTTTCATTGTTCATACAATTTTCTAATAGAGAAATGATTTCATGTTTATCCAGTTTTAATCTAGTATCTGGATTTTTTCTAAGAGCACCCTCTTTTGCTAATTTACCAGCTATTTCATTTCCATAGATACCACAATGAGATGGGATCCAGCAAAACTCTACAAAAGTTCCTTTCGCCATAACGGAATGTATAACAGATTTTATATAAAATATTAAGACTTTCCTTACATTTGCATCCCAATTTCGTAAGCTATAAAGAACAGATTTAGAGTCAACACAGAGTAGAATGCTGTAAATTGCCACATTAAAATCAGATATCCAAGATAAAGCCATAAGGATTGCATATAGTTCGGCAATGAAAACTGAAAAGTTCTTTCCTAAACAAAGTGATTCCTTTGCTTTTAAATCGGGAATTACAAATCCAGCTCCTGTATAAGATTCTAAAACTGACCCATCCGTGTAGATTTTAACATGATGTGGATATGTGTTTTCAAGATGTTCTTTTGCTTCTGCTGATATCAAATTGATATTGTCTTCTTCCTCTTTTTTTTTTTTTTTTTTTTTTTTTTTTTAGGGTAGTATAATCTAAATCAAAATTTGGAGAAATATACTCCCATGAGGAACTGTGGGCATAGTTGGAGGTTTTGAAATGGATGCAATATCGATGTCACATTTTCTAAATAAATCATCAGTCAGTATAATTTCGAATGGGCTGCAGGTGAGAAATATTCTGTGCCCTTTTATGAAAATCCGATTTGGAATCAAGAAATATTTCATTTGTTACTGAATTTGATACAGAAAGACTTCTGGTTACATATTTGGCTGTTGCTAGTTTGCGTTGGTCATCAATCAAGTGACGGGAGATTAGCTTCTTCACATGTTTTAAAAGTATTAGAATGCACTGGAACACCAAGGGCCAAATAGGTTTACTGTCTATACTTTGTAACCGCTTAAGCAATGTTTGAGAAGCTGAAACATATACTTCCTGTCCGTAAGTCAATTTTGAACGAACCAGACTAATAGAAAGATGTACAAGAGTTTGGGTATCTTGACCCCACGATTGTGTACTGATTATTTTTTTTTGTGGTAAAGATCACCTTTGTCTGGCATTGTTTATAAGTTCAATATGGAATCTCCAGTTTAATTTAGGAGTGAAATGAACGCCTAGAAAATTTAACATTCTTGGAATATTGAAGAGTTTTATTTTTCAGCTCAAGTTGAGGCAAAACTTTTGGATTTTTACCATTGTTAAATAACATAATTGTGTCTTATCTCCTAATAGTTCTAGTCCATTTTCGTTCATATATTTATTTAGTTTGTCAATTTCAATGTGATATAGTTTTTGTATATATAATATGGTTCTCTTATATGTCTGTTTTTTTAATGTTTGTATTCATCCACATTGCAATATCATCGGCATATTGCACTACATGCATATTTTTAGATAGTAGTTTAGGAAGATCATGAATGAGAATTGTAAATAGAACAGGTGCAATAATGGAGCCTTGGGGAATGCCAATGTCAATATCTTTAAATGAAGATTTACCAACCCTAGTACAAACTGATCTCTCAGATAAGAAAGATTTTATGAACTGATACATTGCGCCATTAATCCCAACATTTTTCAACTTATAAAGTAAGCGAGAATGTCACACATTATCATATGCTTTTCTGATGTCAAAGAAAGTATCAAGTGTACTTTTTTCTACGAGCAAATTGTTTTTTAACATGACTTGCAAGTTTTACAAGGTGATCGATTGTACTTCTACCTTTTCTGAAACCTGCTTGATTGTTGGGAATAATGTTATTCTTTTCGCAATAATGTAAAATGCGCGTTTTCAACAATATTTTCTAATATTTTTCCAATTTGAGATGTTAATGATATTGGTCGATAACTATCAATTGCAGACCTTGGTTTACCTTGTTTTGGAACTGGTATTACAACTATCCTCTTCCAGAAAGTAGTAAAAAGTTCCATTTAACCAACATTATTGGTAAAACGAGTGAAGTAATTGCTTCCAGCACAAAGGTAAGTGGCTTAACAACTGATATGAAATTCCATCTAATCCAACAGCTGTCTTATTCGAGGAGAATGACATTAAAATTAAATTCTTCAAATGTTATAGATGCATTTAAGTAATGGTTTGGATCTGGTGTGGGATCACAGTAGGTATCCTTTTTCCCTCCTCTGGTTCTCTGTAACTTTTGGTATCTGTATGTAGTCAAGTTGATGAGTTATTTTTTGAAAAGCTTGTGCGAATGCTTCAGCTTTCTCTGATGATGTTGGAATAGTATTTTTTTCTAATTTAATAGGATATGAAGGTAGACAATACTTGTTTTTTTTTAAATTCCTTTACCTTTTTCCATACTCTGTGCATGTCCTTAGATGAAGATATTTCTGAATGATAAAAATGACTGAAATAGAGACGTTTTGCTTTTGCGACAACCCTGTTACTGTGGCTTTTGCACGTTTCATTCAATAAAGTTTTTATCAGTTCTATTTTTGAGCCATGTTTGTATGTTTTTTTTTTTATTAGATACGGCTTCTGCACATTCTTCATTCCACGAACTATTTCCTCGATATTTTTATCTATACAAGATTTACACTTTGGCCTTGATTTCTCAGCTGCAGTTATAATAGCTTTTCTAAAGTTGTAATAAAAAACACTTCAATATCTTCGTGTTCAATAATGCTGCGATCTATAGATAGAAGGGTTGACTCATATAAAACTCCAATTTGCATTATATATAAAAACTTGGTATTCTATCTTCGACTTCTGCTTCTTCATCAACTATTTGCTCATTTATTTTCACAACAATGGGAAATGATCACTCCCTAATGAATCATCTTCTGTTGTCCAAGTAGCATTGATGGCCAAATTAGGAGAAGTTAATGTCAGATCGATGGACGTTGGCCTATGCGCTGATATATCAGGCACTTTTGTTATGCTGCCGTCATTCATTAATACTAAATTAGAATCAACAATATTTTCAACAAATCGATTGCAAGATATACCAGAGCAATCAGGTTCCCAAAATGGAGAATGCGCATTGAAATCACCCAAAATTATCCTTTTTTTTGAAAATTTATATCAGGAAGATGTTTTAGCCAATCGGTATTGTCAGCATTTGGCCTATTTGGATAGTAAACAGAAAGTATGTTTATACTGAAATCTTTGTTCACCTTTAACGATATGGAAGTAACAAAAAAGTTTTCAATGACATAGTCGAATGATTGAATAATAACTTTAGAGGACTGTAATTTAAGTCTGATCTGACATAAATTGCAGTTTGAACCCGTTTAGTTGACACACTGCAGTCATATAAAGGTGGATAATAAAAACCACGAAATTTAGGTAACTTAAAAGGTTAAGCATTTAAGGATTGCAAGGCCAGAATGCAATAGTTATTAGAATAGATGTGATTTTCTA
>JADBJO010006753.1:7500-15000 GCA_016801955.1 Conus betulinus | reverse complement strand
TGTTCAGGGGAAGACTCTTGCCTTCAGTTAATGGGCTTGTCAAGGAGGTCTTTCCTCGCGGGCGTTTTCCACGGAAGCGGTCGGCAATTTCACAGCTTATAATTCTCTCTCTCTCTCTCTCTCTCTCTCTCTTTTTCTGGCTACCACTGCACGCCTCCCACCGCCCCCCTCCCCCACCCACCGTCCCGGGTGTTCTTCCTGCAATGAAAGTTTTTTTTTTCTTTAGTTTTGTTTTATCTGATCGTAAAATGAATTAAGGATGATTTTGATGACTTCATCCTCCTCATCATCATTAGCTCCATTACTCTCCTCCTTTTGCCCACCGTCCTGCCATCTGTCTCAGTCTCTTGTCTCATGTGTGTGTGTGTGTGTGTGTGTGTGTGTGTGTGTGTGTGTGTGTGTGTGTGTGTGTGCGCGCGTGCGCGCGCACGCGCGCGCGCGCGCGCGTGTATGTATTTCTATTCATGCGTGCATGCACATCTCATTTGTGTGTGCTTGCACATGTGTGTGATATTTGTGTACTGTATGTGTTCGTGACTGAGTAGTAATGACGTATGGTCGGTCAACTAGGACCAGTTTGGGACCCAGCAGACGCGTTTTCGTTCAGAACTTGACACAGTGTTTTCCTAGAATACTGTATAGAATTTTAGGAAAGTATGTCATAATGGCTGAACCTTTTCATTGATTGTTTTTAGTTGTTTTACCTTGGGGAAACTTCTGGATGCACACTGGGTGAGATTGCAAACTCTTAGAAACATGTTTTGAATGTAATCTAATTTGCTGAGCACCGCGCACCACTCGGCTGTCAGAGAGGGTTCTAAACATCCGAATTATTTCGCTTTTTGAAGATACACGCGGGGCCACTTTCACTTTCTTCAAGTGTGTTGGCTTGAACGCTATGCTTTGGCACAAAACTGCCATACATTTTCTTCTTTGATGCTGCTTTTTTACGGGGTTGTTGTTGTTACTCGTTTCAGATACACGTACTTCATCCCGTAGTAGCAACTGATGTCAACGTAAAGTGTTTTAAAACTCCGAATTCGCTGAGTCGTTTAGCCTGATCCAGATTTATCCTCTCCCTCGATTCTTTTATGTTCCATGTGACGAGACAAACAGATACAGAGAAGAGTAAAACGGTGAATAAATTATTCTCTCTGAGTAAAACTTTTAAGCATTGGATATGCGGCAATTATAGGAATGCTAGGCCAAATTTATAGCAGTAAATTTAGTGTTAAATAATAAAATACTAATTCGTTACAAAATTATCGAAACGAAAAGCTACGAAGTTTGAACGGCAGATACGCACCGAGCGCCTAATAAAACAATTTGTGTGGAACCATTCTGACTGCTGCGGTTGTAACTCTTCGTTGGCCCTGCTGGATGGATACCGCCAGGTGTTTACACACCGTAATATTACTCACTGATGTCAGAAATGAGTGTATATACCTGAGTCTCTCCTAGTCTCATGGGCTATGGAATCAGCACACGCAACAATTTCAAGTTATCTGCTACCAGCAGGACAGACCTTTGTGGCCAGAAGGACTGCAGTTTAGGCCGTCTGTGTTCACTTGTCTAGAGAACAGTTACTGTCACTCAGAACTAGAACGAAAAAAACTGGCAAGCAAATAACAGCGACAGCAAAAAATAAAACCCCAAACGCGAGAACTTGACTGTATAGCTCCCACACATCCAGAAGGCTCGCCTAGAGCTCCGACACCCCAAACTATCCTCTTCAAACCAACCACAGCTATAGCGAGTGACTGGAATCAAAGATGGAGGCAGTGCGAAATTACTGACGCTCGCGTGCAAAGGCATTTAGAAACGCATTGATGCTTTTTCTACCTCTAAGAGGTCCAAAGTCCGAAGTTGAGAAAGTGCCTACAAGTGTTTTCAGAATGGCAGTTTAAACATGGGGTCAAAGTGAAAATCGACATATGAAAAGACGATACTTCACAATCATGGAAGACAACGAGAGAAGTTTTTGGAGGACGAATGACTGGTTTAAAAAGTACCCCTGAACGTAACTGTGAATGCAAAAATAAACCCAGCAACCGACCGTCTATCATCTGGCTCGAAGTTGTTACTAATGTGCTGTTGTATACTCGTGCCACAGGTGATATGGCCGACCAGGCTAAGCATCCCAGAAGACATGTATCTCTTTTTCTGTCTTTATTCTTTTCTCCCCATCTTTCTCTCTTCTTTTAACTAGTTCCGAATTGTGATCGTTACTTGTCAATGAGAAAAGATCTTCACAGTAAATTGTTAAGGGTTTTTATAGAAAGACATACTAAGCTGCAATTGTTTTTCTTCAACATTCGGTGCTCAAAGCTGTTATCGAATATGTGTCAGTGGATCGCATCTCTTTGGTAATGCCGATCATGTACACAATATATCTATCGGCTGATTTGCTCACTCTTTGTGCTCGCCCCACGATGACTTACTGTAACCTGTAGGATCCCCATCAAAATGATAGACATTTCCTTGAGGCCTGTTGATAATTTCTAGCTGTTTATTGAAAGATTTTAATTAGTTTTAATCTTATTTCGATGATGTCTCTGTTAAATTTTTCATAGGTACAAGTTATGCCAATGTCGTGTCTTCTGAAGACCCACTGCAAACACTGAAATTCAAGTCAGGTACAGACACTACGCTTTTGAGAACCCATGCACTCCTCTTGATGTCTTTAAAGGAAACGGTTGTTTTTCTTTCAAGTGAAAGATCCACTTAACCAACAAAATTAAAGTTCGTCTATTTTCACAAAGTCGAGATTTTGCTCACATCCATTTCTCAGTCCTTCAGAACCATCACAAAACTAAACAGAATCGACCAGATGGTAGTTGTTCATTTACGGCATGCAGTTACGGTTTGTCATACATACCATGGCTTTGCTATAAATTATAGCCCATAAACTATTTACAGAGTACCGGTATGCCATCTACTCTTCCACAGAAAGAAGTTTTGTATACATCCATGATCGTTCTTGACGCTGGCTCTTGATTGAACCCAGGACTCAGCGGATATTATATCCAGCCAAAATCGCCACTATCTATAGTTGGCAGGCACCAGCTGTTCTTGTGAAGTTCTAACGAAAATAATGAGTGATTGAGTCTGCGTGACAACATAATCCTGTGTTTCATTTGAAAAAATGTTTGTTATCGACTAAAAACAAAAAAACACCCCAGCCGCTTTGACAGACTACATTTGTCTATGTGTGGACTGAAGGCTGAGAAGTCTTGAGTTCGCGCCCCATAAGGAGTGAACATTTGTGGGATTTTCAGTCTCGGCTGGCTGGTAACCAGGATCGTAGGGCGTGCTGGAGCTCAAATGGGAAATCTTGAACCACACAGTTGAAAAAGAAAAGCGTTTCCTGACTGATGCTGCTGATGTCTATACCTCTAGAGTTTGGTTAACACGGGAGATATTATGGAAGAGACAATGAACAGGATAACAGCCCGGTCATCTAGTTCTTGGCCAGAATGAAACTTATAATATCACTTTCATCCTCATCCACATTGACCGTCATCAAACGAGAAGTCAGTGGTTTGTCATGCCCTGCCCGCTGGATGGGCCTTAGTTTCGATTTCCATCCCCATCTTCGGGTGTCGGAGGTTGAAGGGAGATTTTGTTGGATGGACGTGGTGGAGCTATCCGGACTAGGACTTGCTCTTGCAGCTTTACGCGACTAAGCAATTGTCGTCAGCTGATGGCTTAGTAGGTGGTGAGCTGTGTACGTTGGATCAGAACAGGTACAGAAGTAGTACAATCTGTCATCAGGTGGGTTGTCTCGTGACGCCTTGACACTGACCACCACATGACCAGTCTTGACTTTTTCATTTATACTAATTGTGATTTTAACTATGTTGCAGCCATAATGCAACCTCACTGGCTTGCAGGGCTATGAAAAGTCAGAACGTGCTCCACGTGGACTTCATGTGCTCTCGAAAATAACAGGATGAACCTGGTGTGGCTGTGTATAAGGAAGTCGAATCAAAGACAGTACGCTCTACGGAGGGCGAACCATCTTTGGTCAGAGTGAGTGGCGTGGGGGAGATGCCATTAGCATTCATTGAAGATGAGAGAGAAAGAAGCTAAAGCAATCTGCTGAATACATTTTTTTGCTTTCCGAATGTACGAACACGTAGTTGATCAGATTCCTAAACATTAATTTGGCAGCTCGACTAAAATTGTTAAGCCACATTGGGGCAATTGTATATGTTGGTGTTGTTGTTGTTGTTTGAAAGACAGCGCATCTCTGTTGGGATGCTAGGACTGGTAGGAGCACATGTATTATAAACTCTATTTCTTGAAATCCTGTGACGACAAATTCCTCATTTCTGTCACTCTCTTCGATCTCTCCCTTTGTCTCTCGCTTTCTATATGTCTGTCTGTCTGTCTCTTTACTGTCGCCTGTTGAGTTTTTTGTTTGTTTTTTTGTTGTTTTGTTTCGTTTTGTTTTGTTTTGCTTTTAGTGTGGCCATTCACCAGTCTTCGTTCCAGCAACTCTTTACACAATTCTCTTGCGCAGAATCAATAGTATGCCAGCCTCTCTCCCCCCCCCCCCCCTCTCCCCCTCTCTCTCTCTCTCTCTCCATTTACTGTCGCCCACTGTCTTTTTGCTTTTGTGGTTCAATCATTTTTTTAGACTAGCACAGTTTCATACAACTTTTCCTCTCTCTCTCTCTCTTTCTCTCTCTCTCTCTCTCTCTCTCTCTCTCTCTCTCTCACACGCACGCACACACACACACACACACACACACACACACACACACACACACACACACACACACACACACACACACACACACACACATTTTCTTTCTCATACAAACTATAGCACGCCAGACTTTTTGTTTAGTCGCATCGTTACCATTGTTGTAATAGTAACATGACCGTCTTCAAGTTAGTCTCTAAGTTGTTAACGTTCGCCGGAAGCGAACACAATCAGTAACGGTAAAAAGCACCAGCACGAAGTGTGCGGTCTCTTGTCCCTTTCAAAGTCTGAAGGTGTATATCTCAGACGTACTTTTGCTCGAAATTGGATGTTTTCATTTTACTGGGATTAAAAAAATGTGTTAGCTTTTTGAATGTTTTCATACTGCCTGTAGTGTACGTGTGTGCGTGTGCACTTGCGTGAATGCGCGGAGTGTGTGTGTGTGTGTGTGTGTGTGTGTGTGTGTGTGTGTGTGTGTGTGTGTGTGCTGTATTTCAGGTTCATATCTGCGTTCTTTTCTGCACGCAGCAGTTTTAAAAAAATCACTATTTGAAGAGAGAGAGAGAGAGAGAGAGAGAGAGAGAGAGAGAGAGAGAGAGAGAGAACTCAGTAATGAAATGTGTAATTATTCTGTTACTGCTTTTGTTTTGTTTTAAAAAAATAAGTTTGGCATGGCGGAGTTTTGGCCGTAATGTTTGTTGTGATTGTTGAAATGATACTATATTTGGGAATGAGGTAGCCTCAGTTTGGGTTCCCGAGTGATTAATGTTGAGTCTCGGGATTCGCCTATTTCACGTGTAATACTTGCTTAACGATGGATTACAGTAAAGCAACGTGTACGCGCTGTTTCCGGGCATATTTCTCTGTGTTTTTAAAGGTAGGATCTCAAAAGACAATGTTACAATCATTCAAGAATTCGGGAGAGACCACCGAGAGTAGGGCGATGAGATGTGTACAAACTAAACATAAAACATAAGGTCTTAGATGATTGGCTGCGATAAACAAGGATATGTAAAGGGAAAGCGTCTGACTGAGCATATCGTCTGCAACAAGAACCCTTTTTTTTCAAGATCTGTGCGTATTTACCAAGCAGTATAAATGCTATGTTCAAATAAGGGTAACAGTAAGGCGCGCACCGCACACACACACACACACACGCACGCACACGCACGCACGCACGCACGCACGCACGCACGCACGCAATGAATCTGTGTTTTCTTTTCTTAACACACTGCACTTCCGAGTTATACAATAAGTCTGATATTCTTTTCTTAACTGTTCTGCACACACCGACACATAATAACACTGATATCAACACACACACACACACACAAAACACATGCACACACACACCTCTTTATCTATGCTTCCCTTTGCTTCTTCTTCCCTGTCTGTCTGTCTCTGTCACTCGAAATTCAAGGTGTCTGTCTCTCCAAGGTCAAAGCTTTTTACCACTGTTAGACAATAAAGGCGTCCGTATTTTCAAATCGCTGTAATACGACTTTCATACACCGCACTGGCACGCGTTCTTTGAATAGATAATGCCAATAAAAATTGCCAGTATTACCTTTGTCTGTCGCTTCCTCTTCTCTCTCTCTCTCTCTGAATGTGTGTGTGTGTGTGTGTGTGTGTGTGTGTGTGTGTGTGTGTGTGTGTGTGTGTGTGTGTGTGTGTGTGTGAGAGAGAGAGAGAGAGAGAGAGAGAGAGAGAGAGAGAGAGAGAGAGAGAGAGTTAACATTGGTTTTGATTCCATTTCCCGTACAGTCCTTCGAATGAGACTGTAAACCGAGGTTCCATGTGTGAACGCACGCCTAACATCTTGTACACACATAAAATCCCATCACCAACTTTCGGAAAAGAAGGCCAGTTTGGCCGTTGGTATGGATGACATTTTACATATAACATGCACCTTCCCCGAAACAGGTGTATGGCTGCCTTTTTTTTTTTTTTTTAATATATGTTTTATTCCTCCTCTCTCTTCCCTCCACTCCACAGTTCCTTCACTCTCTCTTTCCTTACGCACTCATCCTTTGACATGGATTTAACAAGCAATTTGACATGAGCATGTCCAGTACATGTACTAATATATAAATGTGTAGTTATGAACAATAAATACAATTGTTACAATCTGGTAGTTTATCTTTATGCATTACTCTGAACGAGTGAGTGAAAAAAAAAAGAAAAAAAAAAAAGGGTAGTTACAAGGAGGTTTATTTTTCATTTTCAGTTACAAACAAAGAAATAAGCAAGACGAACACAGAACATTATAATGACAATACAGTAATACCAGGTACTATGAGTTTAAAGAAAGTAACATGCGCACATACACAATATATACATATGCACACATATATGTACACATATACATACACATACATATACACACATATACGCACACATATACACACATGTGTACATACATACATACATACATATACACACATACATGTAGATACAAATACACACACCATTGTATGGCTGCCTTGATGGCAGAACAAAGGAGTGGAGGTTGAAGGTATAGAAGCGAAATATTTGGCACCGATCTTATTGTCAGTGGCGCGACTTGGTGATGAAAATGTATAAAAAACGAGTGGACACTAGCAGGCAATTCGCGGTTTTCTGCCCACATGACCTTTTTTTTTTAATTCAAATTTTGCATTCAGGTATTTTTCATTATTCTTATTAAGTGACGACAACAAATTGAGCGGACTGCATCTTGCCCTTTTTAAAGAATATTACTCGATAAGTTTTTCCCTAATGAACTTCATGTAGATATGCACATTGCTGTT
>JADBJO010006753.1:0-2500 GCA_016801955.1 Conus betulinus | reverse complement strand
CGGTGCCAGCCGCGTGTTGGTTTCCTTGATCTTGTCTGCAGTTAACACAAGCATTATAGTTTTGCTGCGTGTCATATCTTGGCCATTGCCAGGTAAGTACACAAACCAGATCATTTAGCTCACGTGCACAAACAAGACGAGCTCTTGTAATAACAGGTCTGCAACTGTCCTCTCCGATCACGTGTATGTGCGTTGCTGAAGAAGTTTTAACACTGGCGTTTCCTCGGGAACAATACACAAAAACTAAGTTTGACATGCAGGAACACTGCAGAGTGAGAATGTTCTTTACTCATCCGTTTTTGGCTGATCTGTTAGATGTCATTCGGTTTATTTGTTTAACGAATTACGTGCCACGTCTCTGCTTACGGGAAAGTGCCTCTTCCAACATTTTATCAGAAGCAAACAGAGATCAAACTGGTTTTTGTTCGTGAACACATGTACATACACATATACATATACACAACAATGAAGCAGATCCAGAAGTTCCTTTCTAACAAGCAAAACTAGCACATGTTTCCAAGTAATACCTGAAATCGCTGAAAGCTGCAGTACACGTAAGAAATCAAAAGAAAGGGGGTCGCTCATGTCAGACATAATCGCTGTTTCTGTAGATAAAGACACATTTCAATAACAAATTCCATGACAAAGGAAAATAGAAAAAAAAAGAAAATGAAAACCTGGCGGAGCTATGGGAAACAAACCAACAAACTGTAGTATCGGGACGTATATTTCATTTATCGATTTTTAACGTTACTGTTGTAAATACTAGCTCTAGACACACAAGCACATGCTCACAACTAAAAGCTACGTAAGTGTAATTGAAGCCACCAGGGCGTGGATACATATGCATACACGACATGCACTACACACACAAACACCCCCCCCCCCCCCCACCACACACACACACACACACACACACCACAACACACAGACACACAGGGACACGGCGCGCGCGCGCGCGCGCGCACGCAGGCACACACACACACACACACACACACACACACACACACACACACACACACACACACACACACACACACACACACACACATTCAATGTTTTTAGAAGGTGTGTTGTAAAGGGTTGTGTAATGATTAAAAAAATATATGGGCTTGTGAGTTGACTTCAACGCAGTGACAGCCCTGATATGGCACTTTGCTGGCTTGGCTATAAGCAATATTACCTTAGAGGTGAGAGAGAGAGAGAGAGAGAGAGAGAGAGACGAGAGAGAGAGAGAGAGAGAGGGGAGGGAGGGAGGGGGGGGGGGACAGATAGACAGACAAACAGTCAGACAGACATGGACAGAGATAGTAAGACCTCACTGTCAACAATATGACTAACCGTGCACCCGTGCCCCTTCGTGCACTCTGTCTCCTACGCGCTTCTGGAACTCATCACCGTCAGTGTTCAGGTACTTTGCACGCGAGCGGCCACGATGGCACAAAACCAACCAGGTGTTGAAATCCAGAGGCAGAACGCTACGCACCAGCCGGTACAGGAGAGATTGTGCGTAATTAGGGGCGGTTCGCTTTGTTCAGTTCCAAGATGACTCCAGCTGGCATCTCCTCTTCTTTTTAGAAAGTCACAAACGGATTTTCATGAAAGTACACAGGTGCTTACTGTAACACTGTGTACAGCACCATCTCCAGATTTTATATCCAATAGTCCCACCTATCTGAATGGTTAAGGTAAATGTGTGTGTGTGTGTGTGTGTGTGTGTGTGTGTGTGTGTGTGTGTGTGTGTGTGTGTGTGTGTGATATTTTGAATTCATCCCGGCTGCTAACTGATATTCCACGAAACAGCTCGTAAATCACAACTGTTTTTTCCATCTGGTGTTCATATGCGAGTGCGTACCGGAGTTTTTGTATTTTTGGTTAGAAGCGGTCTCTTTTGGCCTCATACTCATTTTCCTCGAGAAATTGTTCTGAAAACAACACACAAACAACTGACTAAATGCGATTCACTTTCTTGATTACATTTAATATAGTGGTAGTCTAACGCTAAGTAAAGATATCATCGTAAGAATTATGTATGAACTCAACAAATCTGTCATTCCCCTTGGACTGAATAGAGTTAAAATCGTTGAAAACATGAATGGGGGTGGAGCGGAGAGAGAGAGAGAGAGAGAGAGAGAGAGAGAGAGAGAGAGAGAGAGAGAGAGAGAGAGAGAGGAGCGAGAGGTTAGGACCATTTTTCTCCAGGCACCATCGCTGTGGCGAGGGCAGAACCTTTTGTAACTTGTGGTCGTCTTCATGATTCTGCGACCAGCACTGAACGTCCATTACACGATTCTCAAGGCGTCAACGGTATTAAGCCCAATCGACTAGCCCCCCATCTCTATCGCGTGATATTTCAAGAACTTTGACATTTACAGTCACTCCTCTGGTTATAATCTAGGAATGGGGAGATGGAAGGAGAGGGGAGCATTGCAGGGAGAGATCGGGAAATACTGGCATGCGTGGGTGATGGGAAGACAGGGCCAGCTGGGAGGACTCATGC
>JADBJO010006752.1:120000-126944 GCA_016801955.1 Conus betulinus | reverse complement strand
ACCAACCACCCAACGATACAGGGGCGCGTATAACCTTGGTATTGCTAAGCTGTATTCCCTCTGGAGATGTGGACACCTTGTTTGGGGGGATCTTCACCACAGAAATCACAATCTTCAAATACTGACCTTCCCTTTAGTTGACGTATGACACAGATTTCAGGCCTTTGCACTCATCCGTCACCCTATTTTCGCGCCAGGTTCGAGAACCCAAAATAATCCCATTCCTTTGATTTTAATCTATCTGCATGGAACCACCTGGCGTGTACCTCGAATGGCCATAAGAAAGAAAATGAGGAGAATCAACTTCCAGACACAATCACAATTCTCAAAGCATTCCAGTTGCACCAGTCTATAAATACTCGACTCCTTACGCAAGGCCTTCGCGCATTAATTTGTTGTGTGCAATCGCCACACAACACAAGGGCGGTAAGCCTGAATGATAGCAGTCTTCCCTCTGAAGACGTGACGTTGTTGTCTCTCTAAACACCTGTTTGTCCTTCTCTACTTCTATCATTTTCCGGTGCCTAATGCGGAAATCTTAAACGTTGAGAAAATGATGCTTCCGTTGCAATTTTGTTCGCTGTCTGAGATTTTTTTTTTTTTTTTTAATTTAGTGGTGTGTTTCATTTCTTGTTTTCTGTTGGTCAGCCAAGTGTCTTTGGTCTTAGACTTAGTTTCAGTCGCTTTTAAGCCTTCTGTCCGATACCTAGGCCCTAGTGTCGATCAAACATTATCCATGGATGCTCACAGATCATCTCTTTGTCACACTTCTTAGTCTCATCTGGGGAAGATCGCTGTCGTCAGGTCTAGTATTCTTCCACAAGCGAGTACAGCACGGTTTCTTTCATCTCGGATTCTATGTAGACTATTGTTATAGTCTTCTTAATTATCTTTTTCTTGGGATCCGACTTTAAAATGTTCAGCACACAGCTGCTAGGCTTCGAAAAAAAACAAAAAACGTGACAACACTATTCCTCTCCCACATTGGCTTCCCATCGAAGCTTGAACGAAAAAGAAAAAAAAAGGTTTTGTGTTAGTATGTAAGTATTCAAATGACACTCTTCCTGCTCACCAGCCTTAACAATTTGCATCTTCTACACCTTCTCGTCGTCTTCGCTCTGGCAGCGAGTTCTCTGCTGGTCAAAGATGCTTCCACCTTCGGTGCGCTGAAGCACGAAACAATCTTCCGTCATCTGTTCTAGATAGCTAATCCCTTTTCACTAATATATATATATATATATACACAATCTTAAACGCAGCTGTATAAAACCCGAGTGTCATTGCGTCTGCTTAATAATTTTTGGTAGGGGGGGGGGGGGGGGGGGGTGTGGGGGAGGGGGGGGGGGGGGGGGGTAGGGTAGGGGTTTGCGAGCGGTGACTGAAACGTTTTGCTTTCAATGATTTTCCATTCATTTCTCAGTGGGATCGGAAGTGGATCGTTTGGGGCGACAGGCTGATGTTCGGAGGGTTAGGCAGACGGGGCAGGCTGGAAGGATGGGGGAGAGAGGGAGGGGGCAGGGAGGGGGAGGGGGTGGCGTGGGGGTGGTTGGTGTTAGCGCGTGATCGGTAGGGTGGACAGAAAGGAGGCTCGTTCTGTAGATACTGACGAGAGCGCTTCAGGTTAGGCCGCCACAGGGGAGAAAATGCACGCGGGAAGGGAAGGGGGAGTTTACTTGATTTCGGTGATGTCTACAATATCTTATTTTTAATTGAGCTTTATCTTCTTTATACTATAGATCCATATAGATCCTAGATATATATGCATCGTATTAGTATGTGAGTCTGTGTTCATTAATATCTTTAGATTTGAGCTGTATATATAACGCGCGTGCAAGGCGTGCACACGAACACACACACACACACACACACACCACACACACACACACACACACACACACACACATGCACGCACGCACGAAGGCATGCATGCACTCACACAGATACATTGAAAGATAGATAGATAGATAGATAGATAGATAGATTTCCCACACAGATTCAAAAACAGTGCACAAAAGCACTCATTTTCGAACAAGGCAACTGACACATTTGACATGATGGGGTATATGCAAACATAGGCACCTTCACATGGCATGGCAATAATGACAGTACACCTCGCCGCCTGCAGGTCGGTAAGCGGCGTTGTTGAAGTCATGTCAGAGTAAAGGGAGCTAACTCCTTTCAACATCGACATTACCTGGACAGTGACGTCGGCATCATGAAACAGGTCACCAGCACAGCAGGAGAGAGAGAGAGAGAGAGAGAGAGAGAGAGAGAGAGTTGTTGGTGCAGACTGGATAGGGGAAGCCCTAGGCAAGGATAAAAAGAAATCTCTCATGCAGAACCTTGATGTGTCTGGTTTAAAGTCGACTTTACAAAGTTAGATATACATGCCCCCTGGTCCTAAGCTCGCTCAATAACACACACACACACACACACACACACACACACTGACCGGGCTGAAACCAATTTATTGTCAGATTAACTCATAGTTGTGCTGACATTTAAGAACAAGAAATGAACGGAATGTCAACATTTTTTTTCATGTAAAGAAAAGGAATATCACCACACACACACACACACACACACACACACACACACACCACACACACGAAACATATCCATACACTCACATACACACAAAAACACATAGATACTCGCGCGCGTGTGCACAACACACACACACACACACACACACACAACACACACACACACACACACACACACACACACCACACCACACAACCTCGATACGAACATACACACAAACAGATACATACTACGTGTGTGTGGTGTGTGTGTGTGTGTGTGTGTGTGTGTGTGTGTGTGCGCGCGCATAGAGTCAGTTCATGTTGCTCAGCGGACCGTAAATGGGTTATGGGTTGCCACCTCGACAAAATCATCTCTCTTGACTGATGTTTGAAAAAAAAAAAAAAAAAAAAAAGAAAAAGAAAAAAAAAAACCCGCACATACATAAAGGCATTAGGTCTAGTGGATACGAGCATAATTCCACCTCCCTCCACACGACCACCTCTACCATTTCTCTGCAACTTCCACCCCCACCCCCTACTCCAACACACACACGTCCTGAACTTTTGGTCGTTTCGTGACTATCGCTCACTCATTTCCCACCTCCACTCCACCCCTTCTTTAACAATGCCAGTGCTGTATGCTGCAACCATCTGTGTTAAACTGTGGTTGTTTCCGACTGGATGTGGGTCGACGAGCAGGACCACACGAACAAGTAGACACTCGAAACGCAAGGAGGGATGTTTGCTGTACGCTGCGGGCATCAGTAAGCGAGGCGGGTAGCCATTTGACTGTCAACTGTCCACTTCACACCTATGATCTGAGTACTTTGGGCCGTCAGTGCGTGAGGCATTCATCTTGATTGCAGTTTAGTGTACTGTGGAATTGTGAGTGTGAAAATCATGTTTTGTTTTTCCCTGTTAGCACTTTCCCTCCATAAATGAAATAATCTTGTAAACTAAAAGATACAACAACGTGCATGGAATTCCAGCTGTGTAGCTTTACATCAAATGAAATGTCAACACCATTTATGTGTGTAGTTCATGAGAATGTCCTTCTTTTTCTGACTTTTAAAACGTAGATGAAAAAAAAAACATAACCCAAAAGGTAAAAAAAACCAGAGTAGTTCTTGAAAATGCAGAAAAAAAAAAAACTTTTAAAATGAAGAGTCACGTTGTGAAGGTACATGCGGGAGAAGGAACATGATAAGCGAGGTAAGCGCATTTCATTTGTTACCTTGAAAATAAAGGAAAATCACTTATTTGCCAGGTGAGAGTCGTCCTTGGCTATAGGCAGGTGTACAGTTTGTTTAGGTTAAAGGAGAGCATGGATTGTGAAGTACTAAGAGCTTTGGTCTCTAATCGCAGTATAGACACTATCTTATACTTATGATATGATTATAATTATACTATACTATATTATTATAAACAATAATAGCAACAATAAATAAATAATAATAGTAATCAAGTAATGAAACTACTGGTGCATAACGATGACATTGAATGGCGTTTGAAAACAGTCATTTCACTTTTTTTTTTTTTTTTTTTGTGAGTGCAAGCAAAAGACACATGGAACGAAAACATAATACCTACATCATTAACATCTTATATCATGCAAATTCTTCTTTCTGCAATTCTTTTTGTCACCACTTCTGAACTGGTGATAACTACATGACATTGGGTATCACTTGGACGAAAATAGGGTGATTCAGACGTAGATCTAGGAAATATGCTGCTTGTGACAGTATTTTCAGATTATCGACTCTGGGAGCAGATATAATGTCAATTAACAAGTATACACAGGTTTAACACAAATGTTTCTGATTAATCAGCATTGTTCTATTGAGGAGCGCTGGAAGTGTTTTGGCAGGTGTTTTGGAAAGAGGGCAAGCAAGGGGACATTTTGATAAGTCGGGAAAGTTCCATTTGGATGTTGAGGGGAATGTGGTTGCTGGTCTGTAGTAGTCTGTCCAGTACACAAAGAGACAGACAGACAGACAGACAGTGGACCTCACCTACAATGATGCAGGCAAAGCCCAGTGTCTGAACAGAGCCGATGCTAAGCTATTAGGGAAGGATTCTTTTTCAGCGTTGTCCCGATATGACGATTTCAGACGTGCCGTAATGACGCATGGATAGGAAAGAATCTGCAGAGTTTTCTGTCCTCTGTCAGGTGCAACTGGATAGAGGCAATACGTTCTCTGTTCGGGGTCAGCGTGTGGGACATCCTCTGTTGGGTCCATCTGATTGAAGATAAGCGATGTGCTCTGGCCAGGACACCAGACGCTACTGATCTGAGGATAAACCATGAAAACCAGAAAGAAAAATTCCGTGTTAGTGCTGGCCTGTGGGAAAGAGAGTAGACTTGTCTGAGAATACGACCCCATGCTCTTTCCCAGGTGCGCGGTAACACAAACAGAAGTGATGGAAAGCTCTACACTCAAAGTGTGTTGGAAAGGTTTATGGGTGAAATGTGTTGGAAAAGTCTGCCGTTAAATGTGTTGGAAAGGTTTACCAGTGAAATGTGTTGGAAAAGTCTGCTGTTAAACATGATGGAAAGTTTTACAAGTGAAATGTGTTGGAAAAAAAGTCTGCTGTTAAATGTGTTGGAAAGGTTTGCAAGTGAAATGTGTCAGAAAAGTCTGCCGTTGAATGCGTTGGAAAGTTTCACAGTAAAATGTGTTGGAAAGGTCTACAGTACAATGGATTGGAAAAGTCCACGGTAAAATGTGTTGGTTAGGGTCCACAGCACAACTTGGTGGAAAAAGTTCCCTGTAAAGTGTGTTGGAAAGCCTCATAGTAAAATGTGTTAGAAAGGTTGACACGAGGTTGGAAAGGTACACACAGCAAATGTGTTGTGAAAGGTCTACGGTGCAAATATGTTGGAAAAGCACGCAAGAAAGTAATTTGAAATGGTGCACAGCAAAATGTATTTGAAAGGTCTATAATAAAATGTCCACAGTAAAATGTTTTGGAAACGTTCACAGTAAAATGTTTTGGAAACGTTCAAGTTTAAATATGTTTGGAAGGTCCACAATAAGGTATGCTGGAAAGGACCACAGTAAAACGTATATAGAAAGGTACACAGTAGAAGTGTTTTAAAAGTTTCACAGTAAAATGTGCAAGGAAGATCAACAGTAAAACATGTTGGAATTGTCCACGGTAAAATGTATTGAAAAGGGTCCACAGTAAAAATATGTGGCTAGGTCCACGGCAAAATGTGTTGGAAATGGTCACAGTAAAATGTGTTCTTTAGGCACACAATGAAAGTTTTAGGAAAAGTTCATAGTAAAATGTGTGGAAAGGCTGACACTAAAATGTATTGTAAAAGATCTACAGTGCATGTGTTGGAAAAGTACACAGTGAAAATGTTTTGGAAAAGGTGCACAGTGAAATGTATCGGAAAGGTCCATAGTAAAATGTGTCGGTCAGATCAAAAGTTAATTGTGTTAGAAACGTCCACAGTAAATGTGTTGGAAATCTATCCACAGTTAAATGTGTTGGAAAGGTTCACTGTCGCGTGTTTTGGAAAGGTCCACAGTAAAGTGTTGGAAAAGTTCACAGTCACGTGTTTTGAGAAGTCCACAGTAAAATGTATTGTAAATATCCACAGTAAGACGTGTTGGACATATCCACAGTAAAATGTGCTGGAAAGGTTCAAAGTAAAGTGTTGGAAAGGTTCACAGTCAATTATGCTATTGAGGGTCACAGTAAAATGTGTTGGAAAAGTTATCACAGTCGCGTGTTTTGGAAAGGTCCACAGTAAAGTGTTGGAAAAGGTTCACAGTCACGTGTTTGGATAGGTCCACAGTAAAGTGTTGAAAAGGTTCACAGTCAAATATGCTATTGAGGGTCACAGTAAAATGTGTAGGGCAGGTTTCACGGTAAAAATGTGTTTGGAAAGGTTCACAGTCAAGTGTTTTGGAAAGTCCACAGTAAGTTTCGCGGTTTGGAAAGGCCCACAGTAAGTGTTGGAAACGGTCACACAGTTCTATGCTATTTGGGGTCAAGTACAAATGTGTAGGAAATTGTACAAAGTAAAGTCGCGGGTAGGAAAGGTTCACAGTCAAGTGTTGAAAAGGTTCACAGCCTCGGTTTTGGAAAAGGGCCGCACAGTAAAGGTTTGAAAGGTTCACAGTTGCGTGGCCCCCCTTTTGGAAAGGCCCACAGTAAAGTGTTGGAAAGGTTCACAGTCAATTATGCTATTGAGGGTCACAGTAAAATGTGTAGGAAAGGTTCACAGTTCGCGTGGTTTGGAAAGCAAGGTACATTACAGTTAAAAGTGTTTATTGCGAAGCGTGTCCACAGTAAAATGTGTAGGAAAAGTTTCACAGATGCCTGCGTGTTTTGGAAAGTGGTGCCACAGAAAAAGTTCAGACGTTCCCACAGTCAAATAAAGCGTTGAGGGGCAGGTTTTCA
>JADBJO010006752.1:107500-110000 GCA_016801955.1 Conus betulinus | reverse complement strand
AGGCTAGTGAGTTGTGATTTGTCTGATGAGTGTCCTGATCCACTACAGGCTAAGTGAGTTGTGATTTGTCTGATGAGTGTCCTGACCCACTACAGGCTAAGTGAGTTGTGTGATTTGTCTGATGAGTGTCCCTGACCCACTACAGGCAGGCTAAGTGAGTTGTTGTGATTTGTCTGATGGGTGTCCTGACCCACTACAGGCTAAGTGAGTTTGTGATTTGTCTGATGAGTGTCCTGACCCACTACAGGCTAAGTGAGTTGTTGTGATGTGTCTGAGGAGTGTCCTGACCCACTACAGGCTAAGTGAGTTGTGATTTGTTTGATGAGTGACTGATGACCCCACTACAGGCTAAGTGAGTTGTGATTGTCTGATGAGTGTCCTGACCTACTACAGGCTAAGTGAGTGTGTGATTTGTCTGATGAGTGTCATGACCCACTGCAGGCTAAGTGAGTTGTTGTGATTTGTCTGATGAGTGACATGACCCACTACAGGCTAAGTGAGTTGGGATTTGTCTGATGAGTGACATACCCACTACAGGCTAAGTGAGTTGTTGTGATTTGTCTGATGAGTGACATGACCCACTACAGGCTAAGTGAGTTGTTGTGATTTGTCTGATGAGTGTCCTGACCCACTACAGGCTAAGTGAGTTGTTGTGATTTGTCTGATGAGTGACATGACCCACTACAGGCTAAGTGAGTTGTGATTTGTCTGATGAGTGCCATGACCCACTGTAGTCTAAGTGAGTTGTTGTGATTTGTCTGATGAGTGTCCTGACCCACTGCAGGCTAAGTGAGTTGTTGTGATTTGTCTGATGAGTGACATGACCCACTACAGGCTAAGTGAGTTGTGTGATTTGTCTGAGGAGTGTCCTGACCCACTACAGGCTAAGTGAGTTGTGATTTGTCTGATGAGTGTCCTGACTTACTGCAGGCTACGTGAGTTTTTGTGATTTGTCTGATGAGTATCCTGACACACTACAGGCTAAGTGAGTTGTTGTGATTTGTCTGATGAGTGACATGACCCACTACAGGCTAAGTGAGTTGTGATTTGTCTGATGAGTGCCATGACCCACTGTAGTCTAAGTGAGTTGTTGTGATTTGTCTGATGAGTGTCCTGACCCACTGCAGGCTAAGTGAGTTGTTGTGATTTGTCTGATGAGTGACATGACCCACTACAGGCTAAGTGAGTTGTTGTGATTTGTCTGAGGAGTGTCCTGACCCACTACAGGCTAAGTGAGTTGTGATTTGTCTGATGAGTGTCCTGACCCACTGCAGGCTACGTGAGTTTTTGTGATTTGCCTGATGAGTATCCTGACCCACTATAGGCTAAGTGAGTTGTTGTGATTTGTCTGATGAGTATCCTGACCCACTACAGGCTAAGTGAGTTGTTGTGATTTGTCTGATGAGTGTCCTGACCCACTAGGCTAAGTGAGTTGTTGTGATATGTCTGGCAGGGTCCCTTCAGGTTCCTGAACAATAGTCGAAACCCTTGCTGGAAGGAGGGCGACCGGCTGATGTGCATACCCTACTTTTACCTGATCGGGGTCAGCAAGAGTGGGACCTCTGACCTTTTCTATCGCCTGACCTTCCACCCCCACGTGGTCAGCACTCACAAGGAAACAACATTTCTTTGATCGCGAACGTTACGACAGTAAGTACAGGGGCCTGCACGTGCATGTTTGCAGGTTATGACAGTAAGTACAGGGGCCTGCACGTGCATGTTTGCAGGTTATGACAGTAAGCACAGGGGCCTGCACGTGCATGTTTGCAGGTTATGACAGTAAGTACAGGGGCTTGCACGTGCACGTTTCCAAATTATGACAGTAAGTACTTCTGCTTGCACGTGCAGGCTTCCAAATTATGACAGTAAGTACAGGGGGCTTGTGTGTGTGCATGTTTCCAAGTTATGACAGTAAGCACAGGGGCTTGCACGTGCACGTTTCCAAATTATGACAGTAAGTACGTCTGCTTGCACGTGCAGGCTTCCAAATTGTGACAGTAAGTATAGGGGCTTGCACGTGCACGTTTCCAAGTTATGACAGTAAGTACATCTGCTTGCACGTGCAGGTTTCCAAATTATGACAGTAAGTATAGGGGCTTGCACGTGCACGTTTCCAAGTTCTAACAGGAAGTGCCCTATTGGTTGCGCTTACTCGTTTGCAACTTCTGATTGGACGGTAAGGAGGATTGCACGTGCAGGCTTCCAACTTTTGGCGGGAAAGTGAAGGATTGCTGGCACGTGAACATTCTAACGTATGAGGGGAAGTGCGACACTGATTGCAAAGACACGTTGCAGGCTATGAGAGGAAGAGCAGTATTGAATGCACGTGGCTGTTCCAAGACATGACAGGGACGAAGGGATGATTAAAAATATACAGCTTCATAGCTTTGCACAGGAAATGAACGGCCAATTGTTAATGGATGTTTTCAGCTAATGACAGGAGACGGAGGATCGATTGCATGTGGACTGTTGCAACTTTTTCAGGAAGTAGACGACGCAT
>JADBJO010006752.1:87500-102500 GCA_016801955.1 Conus betulinus | reverse complement strand
AGAGCAGTGTGGTGAGAACTATGGCCCGATACACCTTGATTTTGTCTCTAGTGTGATGCCTCTCGTGTTCCATACGTTCTTGTGAGTCTGCCAAAAGCGGCACTAGCTTTGGCGAGCAGGGCATTCACCTCATCGTCGATGACAACATTTCTGGACAGAATGCTGGCTAGGTAGGTAACCTTGTCCACCGCGTTTAGTTGCTGTCCAGTGATGGTGATAACTAGCTCAACGGATGGCTTTCCCGAGGCTGGCTGGTGCATCACTTCAGTCTTTTTCGTATTGATTGTCAAGCCAAAGTTTGTTGCAAGCAGCAGAGAACTTGTCAGTACTGTGCTGCATTGTGACTTCTTACACAGCGTTGAGGGCACAGTCGTCTACGAAGAAGAAGCCATTGACAGTGTCCGTCGAGACCTGGTTTTCGCTTGAAGTCTCCTGAGATTGAAGACTGATCCATCTGTGCGGTACTTGATGAGATGCCTATCTCCGCGTCACTGAATGCGTCGGTCATCATAGCCGATAACATGAGGCTGAAACAGGGTGGGAGCAAGAACACAACCCTGATTCACTCCGTTTGAGACTGGGAACGGTTCAGATATCTCGCCGTTGTCTTGGACTCTGGCCAGCATGCCGTCGTGAAGTTGGCGTACAATGGCAATGAACTTTCTGGGGCACCCGTACTTCGCCATAATTCTCCAAAGCCTCTCCCTACGGACAGTGTCAAAGGCTTTGGTCAGATCAACATAGGTGGAGTACAGGTCGACATTCTGTTCCTGACACTTTTCTTGAAGCAGTCTGACAGCAAACACCATGTCAATGGTCCCGCGCTCTTTCCGGAAGCCACACTGACTCTGTGGTAGGAGCTCTTGCTCAAGAATTGTGATGAACCGGTTGAGTGGGAGTATATTTCCAAAGAAAGCAGGACATTTGCTGAGGGTATCTGCCAGAGAAGTCTGGACACTGTGGGGGCGGGGGGATGGGGTTATATCTCCCAAAGAAAGCAGGACATTTGCTGAGGGTATCTGCCAGAGAAGTCTGGACACTGTTGGGGTGGGGATGGGGGTATATCTCCCAAAGAAAGCAGGACATTTGCTGAGGGTATTTGCCAGAAAAGTCTGGACACTGTGGGGGTGGGGATGGGGGTATATATCCCAAAGAAAGCAGGACATTTTGCTGAGGGTATCTCCCAGAGAAGTCTGAACACTGGGGGTGGGGGTAGGTGTGTGTGTGTGTGGGGGGGGGGGGGGGGTATATCTTCCAAAGAAAGCAGGACATTTTGCTGAAGGTATCTCCCAGAAAGGTCTGAACATTGTGTGTGTGTTGGGGGGGGGGGGGGGGTATTTCCCAAAGAAAGCAGGACAGTTTGCAGGGTGGGTATCTTCCAGAGCAGTCTGAACTCTGTGTGGGGTGGGAGATGGGGGGAATATCTCCCAAAGAAAGCAGGACATTTTGCAGGGTGGGTATCTTCCAGATCAGCCTGAACTCTGTGTGGGGTGGGAGATGGGAGCTATATCTCCCAAAGAAAGCAGGACATTTTGCTGAGGATAGATTCTCAGCGACGTCTGGACACTGTAAGGGTGGAGGTGGAGGTGTTACAAGTTAGACCGCTGACTCCTCTGTACAAGGTGAGTGAACATGTACAGGTGAGCGAAGTAGCTTGTAAGAGTTCGTTGTAGATCCTGTGGTAGGTGTTTAGTTTGCAGACAACAAAATACACCAGGCGGTATTGAAACCATGAGGATCCTTTTATTAAAAATGTTGAAGAATGTAGGAATAACAAACAGCAGCCAGCTGACCTTCAGGTTCAATAAGTCATACAGGAACTCAATCGTACATGCAGAAGCCAATATTCTTCTAATGACAGCTTTTCATCGACTGGACTCAAACTCAGTGAAGACTCGAACACTTTCGTGCTCGACAATGACTAGAACTCTTCAACTACAATCGTTTCTCCCCGCCCCACCCCCGGGTCGCACAGCCTTATTCTTTATATGTTATCTAAAGAATATTCTCGAACATACGCGATCTTTTTCTTTTATTTATTCTTTTATTTATTTTTTTTTTTAGAATATTCTGTATATTCGTAAGTTCAACCAATGAAATCGCGACAGGTTTATGCGAATGTGATTCGATAAGCTTCTTCAGCATTCTTGAAGCTTCGGTAATGCAATTGCAACTTACAGAGACCCGCTAAACATTCTAACATAATCTCGAATATTCCAATCGCATGATCAATCGATCCGAAAACAAAGCTGAATAATTATGCATACGTTCGCCTTCCAAATGTTTTAAATAAATCAACAACAGCACTACACTGACCGAAAATACAGAGGTCTAAAAGCGATAAGTAAAAGGAGGCTGGCAACTTGTCATAATTGCTATGACGTCTTTCGCGAAAGTTTCTCCTTTCTGTCTCCCGTTTAAATTGTAGCAGGGGGTGTATGTCCCAAAGAAAGCAGGACACATTTTGCAGGGTGGGCTTCTCCCAGAGAAGTCTGGACACTGTGGGGGTGGGGTATATCTCCCAAAGAAAGCAGTACATTTTGCAGGGTGGGTATCCTTCCTCTATTTTCTCAGGTTATATTGATTATGTTGTCTTACCTGTATTCTCCCAGGTGATGTTGATCACGTTGTCCTTCCTATTATCCCAGGGTTATACCATTGTATTACCTTACCTCCATTCTCCCAGGTTATATTGAGTAGTCTGCCCTTTCCCTGTTCTTCCAGTTTAAACTCATCGTGTCGTCTTTTCTCTCTTCCCCCCAGGCTATCCTGATCATGTTGTCATATCTCTGTTCTCTTCTCCCAGGCTAAACGAATCATTTTACAGTACCTCTGTTCTCACAGACTACATACTTATTATGTTGTCCTGTCTCTATTCTCCCGGATCATACTGACAATGTTATCTTACCTCCAATTTCCCAGGCTATACTGGTCATTTTACCTTATCTTTTATTCTCCCAGGTTATACTAACATGTTGTCCTTTCCCTACTCTCCTAGGCTATACTAACCATGTTATATCCTATCTCCAGTCTCTTAGGTTATACTAATCGTGTTATCCTATCTTTGTTCAAAGTTATACTAACCATGTTGTCCTATCTCTGTTCCTTCTAGGTTATACTCACGCTATCTATTTGATTATGGAGAACCACGCTGGCCAACAAGAATGACCCCCCTTCTCCCCGCCAGTTCCACTCTCCTGGGTGGTGGACGGTCTGAAGAAATACCGGGACTGCTTCCGGCGCTGGTCTCTCAGACACTGTGTCTACAACAAGACTCTGTGTGGGTCCATGGCCCAGGTGAGGGACACTACTGTACCTGAAGTTTAGGCAAGGGAGGAGACGTCACGCTTTTAAAAGATGTGAGTGCATACTATGAACTCCTGACCATTTACAAGCACAAGACCGCACCAATAGAAATATCAAGTTGTTTCTTATTTCACTTATCCTCTAAACAAAATAGGACCCTTTTCCCCCAAGCCGTTCGCATCGGCATTTGCCATGCTGTCACCCACGAACGTTTACGACATCATTTGTTGTAATGTTTATCTGCAAAGCAACACACCCAGGAGAATCTACTAAAATTCTACGAAAAGAAAGGCTAGAGAAAAGCACCGATCTGAACCGCAGGTCAATATCAAGCGATGCCAGACCACAGTCGTTTCTTCATTACAGTCACGTGACCATGCCCATGCCCAGTTAGATATTTCACCAAGAAATTGTTGAGAACAATGTCCAGAATAACGCTGCTAGTCTCATGCGTTTCTCTCCCCTATTTCACTCTCTCCTCTAGTCGCCTGTTACCGATGGAATAGACCACAAGCTATGAACTCTGGCCTTGTCTGCTGTCGGTTGTCCTTGAACTCCTTCAGGATATACACCGTTCCGCTCCGCTCTTCTTCTCTGACCCTCGACTGCTGAGATGTCTCATGTTAGAATTGAGACACACGGGCAAATATCTTCTTTCTTTCCAAGTGCCAAAGACACCGCTTTTAAGTACGGCCTTCAAAGCCATCTGCTGTCCTGGCAGTTGGTCTGGTTGTGGCTGCGTTGCCATCTAAACAGTGTGTGCTTCTCCACGCGTGCGGTATGTTGGATGATGTAAGTGTGCATGTATGTTTGTTTGTATGTATGTGCGAATATAGAGAACTGCGTGCACAGAATTTGTTTGTTTTAACGTTTAGTTTGTGAGGTGTATTTTCTTGTGTACATGTTATATGGATGAGAATATTGTGTTCAATATACATACATTCTTATGGTTTTAAAAAAAGGCATAAAGGGCAGTTTACTGAATGGTGTGCTATGAGAGTACCCATTAGTATTGATATTTATCATTGTTGTCAGGATGATATTGTTCGAATCTACAGAATTTTGTGGCCATCTCATTTGTTCCCAAAGAACATCGACACAAACTATCTTCGTATTGTCATCCCGCCAACGTCCTCCACTTAACCCCCTCCCTACCCCGACCCCCAAATCAAAAAGATAGAGCGTGTCACTTGGCAGGCCAGAAACTGAAAGACAGAAATGGAGTGTCTATGGACAAGCCGGACATTATAAGAGCGAAGTACACGTATGATATACATGCGTTTGTATGCTTGTCTTTGTGGAAGTATAAGAACGACGCAAGGGTAAGGTCTGTATGTTTTGGTATGCTTGCGTTTCGTGAGGAAAACTTCGCAAGACAAAAGCAAACAAATGGGCAAAACGAACAAACAAACAAACAAACTGCCCCTCAAAAAAAACAACCTACCAACCAAGCAACAACCAAGAAACCAACCAGCCAACAACTAACCAGTCAACCAGACCAGCACACGACAGCGATGGAAATAGGACAAAGACAAACATAACCAGAAACAAAATGACTCGACGAATAAATAGCATTCACATACACAAAGAAATACATGAACAGATAAGTAAGTAAACGAGTAAAATAAAAGGAAACGAATGGATAGAAATAATTAACAGCAACAAATTTGTGGAGCAGGAATAATTTCCAGATGACGTTTTGTAATTCCCACAGAAAGTATGCATAAGCATCTATGTAGCTATCTGTATGACGTATAGTTACACAGGTTTTTTTTTTTATAGATAGTTCGCTACACATACTAATTGTACACTTATGGTTTTATTTCAGAGTATAAAACAAGTTTTAGGATTTAGTAATGTTAGGCTGCGGCTGCATACCCTACTGATTTAGTTCTGCAAACCTTTCAGTACGTTGTGTAGTGAACCTCCAAATGAAATGCGCTCTCATTTTTTTCTCTCCCCTTCTTTCACCCAAATCCTCAATTTCCATCAAATATACGCTCCAAGGGAAGTAACAAAATATGTAATATATCTCTTACCTGAGATAGCAGAGATGTGGCTGGGAAACATAAATTCGCTCCCTTTATATGTCCCACACCACTTCTTTCACGCCTTTTGCTCCACACGTACAGATTGACCAGTCTGCTCCTGCCTCCCACACTCCCTCTGTCATTTCCTCTTCTCTGTGTGTCTGTCAGTCTCTCGGTGTGTGTGTGTGTGTGTGTGTTCGTTCGTTCGTACTTCTGTTTAACGTCTGTTCACTTTGAGTGATATTAGACGTGTGTGTGTGTGTGTGTGTGTGTGTGTGTGTGCGCGTGCGTGCGTGCGTGCGTGTGTGTGTGTGTGTGTGTGTGTGTGTGTGTGTGTGTGTGTGTGTGGGAAGATACAGAGGGGATAAGCAGAAGAAGGAAAGAGAGTTTTAGAAACATGAAGGAAAGTCTCTCTCTCTCTCTCTCTCTCTCTCTCTCTCTCTCTCTCTCTCTCTCTCTCTCTCTCTCTGTGTGTCTCTCTGTGCGTGCGTGTCCCACAGTTACGGATTCAGGAAAGCCTGTACCCTGTGCTGCTCGAGGATTGGCTGAGAGTGATACCACGTGACCAGTTCCTCTTCCTTCGCTTTGAGGACTACCGCCAAGATGTGGCCTCACAACTCCGCAGGGTGTTTGACTTCCTGGGACTGGGTAAGTCCAGTCCTCATTCCGTCTCTTCAGTTCCACGTGAGATTATCAGTACTGCAGGACCGTGTGTTTACTCTGTAGCTGTCTTAGATGTGTGGCTATCTTGACAACGTAGCCATTGTACTATCTTGACTATTTGACTACTCCCTCAAGAGTGCACAGGGGTCTTTCATTATAAATGGTGTGTCTGCTTTCTGTAAAAAAAAAAAAAAAAAAACTGTGTCCGGATATTTCCCTCTTCTTTGTCACTCTCTTTGATTCTGTCATTTTATGTTCTTTTACTGTCGTCGTCCATCTCTTTTTCCTTTTCCTGAAATATTCGTACTTGTCTCGTCGTCTGGGTATTTTCACGACTTTTCAGCGATTAGTAGACGTCTTAAAGAAGAAATATTTCAAACAGGGAGATTATTAAACGTGTTCAAAAGTGTGTGTGTGTGTGTGTGTGTGTGTGTGTGTGTGTGTGTGTGTGCACTCTTAACATATTTCATCAGGGTACTTTTTCAGGGTACCTTTTGTGTAATTCCCGTCTCTGTCTCCGATAAACCATGTACAAAACTAGATTTGCAAAACTTTTCTTGCGAAAAAAAAAAAAAAAAAAAAAACAAACCCCAATAACAACAGCAATAACACACACAGAGCTTAAAACGCATAAAGAAAAACAGTTCAGTCTCAGAGAGAGAGAGAGAGAGAGAGAGAGCGTGCACGTGCATATATGCGCGAGATGTTGCGTCGTCACTTTTTTTTTTTTTTTTTTTTGACAAAAGCCTTTTTTTTCTACTCACTACATATTTTCATACCACACCAGTATACTGCCAGTCTGCTTATACACTTGTCTTAGCCTGTGTCGAACGGTCTGGCATTGCAGAACAACCGACGAACAACACGCTGATGAAGATGTTCAGAATAGGTGTTCGGAACCAGGGCCGGCTGGCCAAACACATGGGTCCCATGCTTCCAGAGACAGAGCGGCTCCTGCAGGAGTTCTACCAGCCCTTCATTCGGCGGTTCGCTGCCATGCTCAACGACAACAAGTTTCTGTGGGCGGATGTCAAGTCCCATGGGAATCAAACCCATCGCTGATTGTTTGTGAAGGGAAGGGGAGTTCTGGAAGATTGTGATTGCGTGCGTTTGGGGTGGGAATTTCAAGAGCAGGAAGAGAGGAGGGAGGAAAGAGGGAAGAGTGGGAGGAGTGAGAATGGAAGGGTCATGAGTCGGGGGGGGGGGGGGGGGGGGGATAAAAAGTAAGTGCCACGCACAATAACTGGAAGCAGATTAAGATTGTTTAGACAGAAATTTAGTTTACTTCAAACAACACAGTACTATGATCAAAACTTGTAAATTTCCTCAAGTGTAAAATATAATTTCATGCAGTGAACTCTCTCTCTCTCTCTCTCTCTCTCTCTCTCTCTCTCTCTCTCTCTCTCTCTCTCTCTCTCTCTCTCTCCAGTAAACTCTGACCCTCTCTCTCTCTGATATAGAATGTACGATAGAATATACGGTTTTGCCTTATTTCAGCAATTTATAAGTGAATTCGATGTATACATAACTGAAAATGAGTGACATGAAGTAACGATTGGTTTTGTTAAATAATGTTTCTTCTTCTTTTTGTGGAAGTTGCTGCATCATCTGACTTTTGGAACGGGCCACAGAATCAGATATAATTTCAGTTCGGCAGTAGATACAGTGGACCTTCAAGATGATCTAGAAAAAAAAAAAATCAAAAGTCATGGTTTTATGTGTACATATGTATAGTTAGCAACATGTGTAAGATGATAATATGGAAGCTTACAAATGTTTGCCATCCATGCATATATGAAAATTGGATGACAGCTTTAAGTGAGCTTAGCTTAAAATTTCATTCTTCTATGATCTTTTTCGCTGGTCGAAAAGAACTGTTGTAAGTAGTTCCCTTTTCAGATTCTGTTTGGAATTACTCCCCTTGTGTGCTTTCTTATTATTATTTGAGTCGCCATTACATTCGGTCATTCTACATGGATTGAACAATGGCCCTTCAAGCAGTTACCTTTGTTTGCTTGAACAAGTTTTACATGCCAGTCAAATGACTTCACGTGATTTTTTTGCATAAGTAACTTGGAAGACGCTTTATTGCATGCACCATAAGCATTAGGTCTTGCTGAAAAATAGTTCAAATGAATAATGCCCGACGGCCTCTGGAGAAAGCATAACTATGGCTGTAAAGAATTGGAGTGAGCAGTGTTGTATATTTGCTGATGCCATGATTTTTTTTTATGGATGGATGGAATAATTAAGGTGTGATTTGTGTGGATACTTTCTTTGGGTTTATTATGAGCAGTGCTGACAAAAATATATTTGTGGATGGCGACTTTTTAAAGGATATACACTTCTAGTGTGTGATTGTGTGTGTGTGTGTGTGTGTGTGTGTGTGTGTGTGTGTGTGTGTGTGTGTGTGCGCGCGCGCGCGCGTGCGCGCGCGCGTGCGCCCAACATTTTGCAACGCAATATCCCGACACTTGTTATTGTGTCATTTTTCAGACTTTAAGAAAAAAACATCGAAGATTTTGTTTTTTAGTCTGGTTTGTTTAGCTCTTATCTTACTGGTTTCGTAAGAAATCGCGCTTTTTTTTCTTTCTTTTTATTGTTTTGGTCAGAATTTTTTAAAGATGGATCTTGAACTTAAGAAATCTGGGAGATTCTAGCGGACGTTTAGAACTTGGAAATGCTCTCTACCACCTACCATCCAGTGAGTACTGAGCCAGGTCAGGGAAGGTCACAATGGCAGATGGAAATGCTCTCTATCCACACCACCATCCAGTAGGTACTGAGCCAGGGCAGGGAAGGTCACAGTGGCAGATGGAAATGTTCTCTATCCACCTACCATCCGGTGAGTACTGAGTCAGGTCAGGGAAGGTCACAGTGGCAGATGGAAATGCTCTATCCACCTACCATCCAGTGAGTACTGAGCCAGGTCAGGTAAGGTTAAAGTGGCAAATAGAAATGCTTTCTATCCACCTACCATCCGGTGAGTACTGAGTCAGGTCAGGGAAGGTCACAGAGGCAGAGGGGAGAGTGGTGGGCTCCGCTATCCATTACGCCATACAACAGACAGAGTGAATATTTCACTGCTCCTACAGCCACTTGGCTCTGGGACTTTAACCCGTACCTGACCTGTCGTACAACGTCAGTCCTGAGCAACAATACCAGACATTCCTGAAGCTGTATCTATGCACTTAGCTCTGCTATGCTTCACCGGTTCTAATCAAAGTTGTTTTCATTCAGTCCAGACAAAAATGCACCACGCTGCTGCAGAGTTTTGACCATTTCGCTTTCCTAAATATGATTTAGTCCAGACAAACACATATACCATGTGACCTTCATTTTTCATTAGTATTGATAATAATTATGATGATAATAATGAGCAGGTATGTTCATTATGGGTCACGAATAATGTCCAATGTTTTAGTTTACCGTTGTAGCCGTTACTAACGGCTGTAACGGGTTTCCTTCTTTATGGAATATCTCAGAAAGTACTTGGCCGATCTTTCTGAAAATGTGTAGGTATGTTCATTATGGGTCACGAATAATGAGCGATGTTTTAGTTTACCGTTAGAGCCGTTACTAACGGCTGTAACAGCATGTAACGGTTTTTCTTCTTTATGGAATATCTCAGAAAGTACTTGGCCGATTTTTATGCGGTTTGGATGATCTTGTGACAAATCGGAGCCTCTTTCCATATGTAAGTGATGTAATGCTGAAAATCGACCAAACAACCGTTAAAAAAAACGTTATTTTTGTCGTTATTTCTTATCTATAGGTAGAATTTAATGAAACTTAGTGTATAGAAAGGTTATTACACACAAATGGCACTTCTATATAGTGTTTCAAAATTTGACCGTTAAAAAACCGTTATTCTTGACATGTTGTCCGATTTGGATAAAGTTTGGTATGTACACAGGCTTTAGCCCAGTGAGGACTAAAATACCAGTTTCAAAAGTGTACATCGGTTATATAACCATTAAAATCGTTATTTTACCGTTATTTTTCATATATTAGTGGATTTTAATGAAATTTGGTATATAGAAAGGTTATCACACACAAATGGCACTTCCATATAGTGTTTCGAAATTTGACTGTTGAAAACCGTTATCTTGACATATTGTCCGATCTGGATGAAATGTGGTAGGTGTATGTCTTGAGAAACCTGGGTCTTGAGACAGGGTGATCCAACCTTGCACTGTTTCCTTCTCAGCTAGTTACTTCGGACCTCCGTGAGGGGCTAAGCCCCAGGGCTTACAGAGATGACTGGTCCGACCCGGTGATATCCCATTGCTCATCAGTTGCTGCATAATATCCAGAATACTGAACCCGTGGGTTGGAGACTGAGTGGGAGACCGGACCTTGCACAGCCCGTGGGTTGGGGAGTGAGTGGCCTGATCCTGCATAGCCTGTGACTTGGTGAATGAGTGATCTAATCCTGCATAGCTCGTGAGTTGGTGAATGAGTTATCTAATCTTGCATAGGCCGTAGGTTGGCGAGCGAGAGATCTAATCCTGCATAGCCTGTGGGTTGGGGAGTGAGTGATCCCATCCTGCATATCCGGTGGATTGTGGAGTGAGTGGTTTAATCCTGCAAAGCCCGTGGGTTGGGGAGTGAGTGATCTGACCCTGCATAGCCCGTGGGTTGGGGAGTGAGTGGTTTATTCTTGCATAGCCTGTGAGTTTGGGAGTGAGCGATCTATTCTTGCGTAACCCGTGGAATAGAGAGTGAGAGACCTGATCCTACATAGCCCTTGAGTTGGGGAATAAGTGATATCACCCGTATTATCTCCTACTTCACCCCCCTCACTCCTCTCGCCCACAGCAGTTACTATAGCTGCCAATTCAAAGGCGTTGTTTGTTTTCTGACGAAACTTAAAACTATGAGTTTTAAGTGACATATATTTTTTTATTATACATACCGAGTATAATTATCCTTTGGCAAAAAACGGCTGTATGTGTTCTTAAGGGTTTATGCAAATAACTGTTTCAAGTGACATATGATTGTTATTATACATACCGAGTATCATTATCCTTTGGCGAAGAAACGGCCTGTATGTGTTCTTAAGAGTTCATGCAAATAACCTGACTGTGTTCTCTCTTACAGACTGATAATTCTTCGAATATCATGGCCTTATTATCTTGTTTGACCAGAGAATTTCTTTTTCAACTTGTGATTGTACTTTTTGTGTAGAATGTACGTGGGCATATTTTATTAACTGGAGTGGGATTGACATTGAATGTGTTGGAAACATACATTTTCTCGCAATTTTTTGGAGAAGGTCTTACTGTTTATACATGTGAAGACATATGATAAAATTGCATAACTGCAACTTTGAAGTTTGTTTTTGTTCATTGAATCTTACTGGTTCTGTCGGTCCTTCTTTCATGTTATCTCCCTTTATCTCTGACTGTTCACCTCGGTCCCAGCCTTCCCTCACCTGCACACCCCTCATCCTCACCCTCACTCACCCCCCCCCCCCCCCCTCTCTCTGTCTCCCCTCCGCCCCCCCCCCCCCCCCCCCCCCCCCCCCCCCCCCCCCCCCCCCCATTTCCTTTTCCAACTCCTCTTCCTCCGTCCGTTTTCTCATTCTCCTCCACCTCCACCTTTCTTCAAATGCTTAAGGGCTATCACAGCAAACATATGAAGATTAGCACGAAGCATGACAATAAAGAACACACACACACACACACACACACACACACACACACACACACACACACACTAGGTTACCTGCTGTTGTGAGGGTTTTTTTTCGGAAGAAATGAAGAGCATCATTATGGGGTATACATTGTGAACACTAATGCTGCCATAACTCCTTTCAGATTCATGTCTTGTTGGTTTGTACTGTATTCATAGGGGGTGTTGATAATAATAACAGTGGTCAGCAGTAAAACTAAGCGAAAAAAATCTGGCCAGTTCCTCATGAAGTCTTATGCATAATGAATATTCATTATTTTCTAGAAGGTACCCCATAAGTCTAGCACAGAAAGTATTCGCATTTCATGTTCAGATTTAAAGTATTTGATAGTAATTGGCTCCTAATCCTAGATCGTTTGAAACTTCACTTCTTTTTCTTCTATGGCTGCGTTTGTTGAGCTGTCAACGAAAGCTGCTATTTACCAGCTATGAGGTCAACCTGCTCGTGCAAACAATGTGATTAAGGTGCTGCTATAAAAATCCAAATAAAGTTGAGAGATAGAATCATTTATATCGTTTAAATATTTGGTAGTTTTGCAGTTTACAAAAGTTTCATTGATATTCACAACAGCAAAAAACAAAAGGAAAGCTACCCAGATAATGGTGATAATTTCATATATACCTATAGCTTTAACTGAATTATTTTCACAAATGAAATCTTGTTCTTAAACTGGACGCTGTGTCTCTCAGCAGACCTGTTTCGTACCTATAGCAGCTATAAAGCATTTGAAACACAATCATACTTTGAGAAGTTTTACATATGTGTATTTTTTTTTTTTTTTTTTTTTTTTTTGCATTTTACTATGGATACAAGAAATACAGAAGTAGAAAAGTCAACTTTTTAAAAATGTCAAATGAAAAGAATGAGTCGTTTAATGAGACGATAAAACCGAGGTCCTGTGTGCAACATGCACTCAACGCACGTAAAAGAACCCACGGCAACAAGAGTTGTATCTGGCAAAATCCTGTAGCAAAACACACTGCTGCAGGAAAACATTCCACACACAGGAAAAGGAAAAAAAAGGGTGGCGCTGTGCTACAGCGACGCGCTGTCCCCAGGGAAAGCAGCCCGAATCTTTGTAATATTTGTTGTGTGCATGTAAGCTAACTGGTATCTACGACATGTATAGGACATTTTGCTAATGTAGTAAACTTCCATGCATGTGATTCAACTTGTCTCTTTATCTCAGTATGTGTATGCCTGCACACATCCACACTTGTAGAAATCTAGTATTGATAATAGGTCACTCACACCACAGTTCTGATATTCAAACCAGTTGTGATGCATTTCACTGGCAGTATGTCAGTACGACGAAACCGTACTCTTTTAGATGTATGTGTGCAAGCTTATAAACGTGCACGTGTGCGCGCGCGTGCGTATATGTGTTTGTGTGTGTGTGTGTGTGTGTGTGTGTGTGTGTGTGTGTGTGTGCGTGCGTGCACACGTACGCTCGCGCGGGTGTGCATATGTGTGTGTGTGTGTGTGTGTGTGTGTTGAATTTCTGGTGTGTGTGCCTGCCTGCATGCATGCATGCATGCATGTGTGTGTGTGTGTTTGTGCGTGCGTGCGTGCCTGTATTCTTGTATGCAAACGTGTGTGTTCGGGTGTATGTGTATACATCATAGGTGCGCACACGTGTCTGTTCGCTTGTGTAAAACGGATCTGGCTGTGCTGCGGCGTTGAATGCAATGTGTGCAGGTTTGTCAATTCAATGCTATTTTCCACCCTTTTTTGTGTCAGGAGATGTAACTGTGTTTTGTTGTTCAACATCCATTCCTGAATAAATTGTCTATGTGTGTGTGTGTGTGTGTGTGTGTATGTGTGTGTGTGTGTGTGTGTCCGCATAAATGAGTGGGCACACGCGTGTGTATTTGTGTTTTGCTGTGTGTGTAGGTGTGAACATACATGAATTTACGCATGCATACATGCAGATGTATGAGAAAGAGAGGATGGGGTAGGCTTGTGGTTCCCCTAAGCATTGTGAGCATGCAACAGAGGGAACACAGGTTCAGGAGTGGCTGGTTGTGAATTACAGCCCAGTGTCAATACTGAGCTTCCATTCAGTGAAGAAGACACGTACACACAAATCACGCTGAGCGCTGGCCAAACATGCATCTTGTCTAGTCATTCTGTCACCTGGGAAAAAGACGAACTCGAGTATGTTTTCTGAGAACATAGGTTTATTATGGTGTATAGAAATGTGTTCTCTTTACACACTTTGTAGTGTCATAGCTGCGAAAACGCAGCCCAATAAGATCTTTAGACATGGCTGTACTGCCAATTGTGGGACCAGCACAGGCTGAGGACGTCTTCCTCACCATCTCTGCCCTGCGGCGAATGAAACAGAAGGAAGTGTGAAAAGGAAGGAATGAAGATTTCAAACATGCGATAGGATCGTTACTGTGTGAATGTCCCCGTGTTACTTGTTTTTGTCATTTGTGTCACGTCAAGAACAGTCACATTTACCATGTGTGTCACAGCGCTCCGACTAAATCAGTCACTGCAGTCTGCTCCAAGATCGAAACTTCATCTGTTACGTAGTTGTCTTTATGACAGGAATTTAAGTTTATGACCATAGAGATTTACAATATACGTTTCAATGAGCAGGATGCAAAATGAATGATGAAACACCAGCCTCACAAGTTGAATAGCGAGATCAGCCGTAGAAATGGCGGAAGGCCCACTCGATCCGAAACAGGTGGAGGAGGCTGCTCTCTTTCCGGATGTACGGCTCATGCGCAACACTTCAAGTTTCAAAGCGTGATGCCAGTATCACAGGATGATGTTAACAGGGGATGTGTTCTCTCTCTCTCTCTCTCTCTCTCTCTCTCTCTCTCTCTCTCTCTCTCTCTCTCACACACACACACACACACACACACACACACACACACACACTGTTATCTTAAGTAATAAGTTAACATGGAATATTCATATTGACCACATTTTAAACAAAGCAAGAAAAAGTTTAAATTTTCTTAAGGTAGTTAGTAAACAATCTTGGGGGCAAGATACCAAAACTTTAACTATATTAGCAACTGCCCTTTACGTTCAAGATTATCATACGCTCAAGAGGTGTTTTTTTAACGCACCCAAACACCTTTTACATAAACTTCAAAGTATTGATAGTAAAGCTTACAAAATTGCTTTAGGAGTTCCCACACATACATCTAACTTAGGAACATATAGCGAAAGCAGGAATTTTACCTCTCTCAGAATTTCGTAAAGCTTCTACTTCAAAATTTATACTGAAAAGTTGTTCTCAAAAAAATGCCTGCTCCAAAGAAGTATGTCTACAATCGGAGA
>JADBJO010006752.1:77500-82500 GCA_016801955.1 Conus betulinus | reverse complement strand
GTGGGGAGTAGCCAGGTAGTGGAGAGGGGACCAAGGGTAAGGGGCAAAAACAAAGTGGGGGGTGAGGATGGGCTTTTGACGTGTGCATGTGCTTAACCTATATTGGCGTCTGTTAATGACATGGCTGCGTAATTCTTTTTTTCTGTTTTTTTTTTTTTTTTTTTTTTCGCTTATCTTTCATGACTTCCCTTCCCCTCCCACAAAATGATGATGATGGCGATGACGATGATGATGAATACTATTATAATTTCATGTATACTACTCATTTCTGTTTCCCTTTCCTATTGATTTGTAAGTGCTGCACGCTTCAGTGACATGAAGTGCAGATAAATGTTCACGATGATATCAATATTGATGATGATGATGGTGATGATGATGATACACGAAAGCGGTGTCCCCGATAGGAATCACCCTCATCAGAGGATACGAAATGTTTAACCGTACAAGTCTGATGTCAAAGCCACTTTGAATGAATTAAGAGCTGACTGGTGTGCATTTCTCCTGCTTTGAAATGGATGTGAATAAAAAGAAATATCTCGACAAAACAAAAAAAAAAAAAAAAAAAAAAAAAAAAAGGAATGCCAGAAACGATGAATTTCTGTTTCTATTCCTTCTGTTTTGTCGCGTTTGTCTAAATTTGATCAAGAACAAAGGCGTGCATATCAGTCGTAAGCCGACTTGTGAATAATTTGACGACACATTTGCGTCGTTTTAAAACGTTTTAAGCAGATCATTAGTAGAGAGGCTGGTTCACTTGTATTTCAGTTTCCTTCCTGTTAACGTCGTGAACCGTTACGGTTCGCTGCACAACAAACATTAATGGACTTCCCAGCGTTACAACTATCAATGACACCTGGAAATAGCGTTGTAAACACAACAACGCCGGAATTTCCCCCAACACGGTACACGAACACATCCACTGACAACACATCTCTCTCTCTCTCTCTCTCTCTCTCTCTCTCTCACACACACACACACACACACACACACACACACACACACACACACACACACACACACACACACACACACACACAAACACGTGCGTGCAAACACACATACGCACACACATGCACGCACGCACGCACACACACACGATTTCCAAATCATGTAATCACACTGCGATTTCCTGCGCAGCAAACGGTAACAACAACAGCTTTTTGAGCGCCAGGCCTGTTTGACACGATGCCGACAGCATTCATTATCTGCATTCCCCCCCCTCCCCCGCCTCCCTACTCCTCCTCCCCTCTCTCTCCCCCCCCACCCGCCCCACCAACCCACCTCTCTTCTTCTACCGGACCAGTTCAGACTGGACAATGGTTGCTTTTTCTCGGTTGCAGGGTCTATGGGACCATAGTTTGTGTGTATGTGTGTGTGTGTGTGTGTGTGTGTGGGGGGGGGGGTAATGTCATGAAACAGTGGAGAGTGGGGGGGGGGGGGGGTGGCGGGGAGAGGGCGATTATCGCAGTGCTGATTCCACTTCGCCACGTTTATGTTGTGATGTGTTTTCTTTCTTCGTTCGGCGGCATAGTCCTTTTTCTTTGAAGTTTGCGGAATGAGGAAGGCTGTCCGATGGAAAAATGGACAGATTGACAGCAAGCAGTCAGGACCAGCCGCCATGGGCGGAGTGGTTTAGCGTTGTGGACTACCGGCTGCTAGGTCGTGGTCGTGGGTTCGATTCCCATCAGAGTCTTGTGGGATTTTTCTGATCCATCCGGCTCCTACCCAGAGTTGAGTTTGCTGCGGACTCAGTTGGGAAGACTGGGACCACACAGTCGAGTTTCATCCACTTAATGGATGCGTTCCTGAGAGTGTTGCTCAAATTTCTGGTTGACGCCAGGATATATTCTGAAAGGAAGCGCAAAGTACAGCCCTGTCATGCAGTCTCAGACCGGAATGGAAATCCGAAGCATCATCTTGATCATCATCATTTTCATCGATCAGCATTAAAAAAAAAATGTCCCAAATTCTGTGGACCTTCATGCCCTGCTCTCATGGTGATCTCATTTTCGATGTCCTCTCCACGTCTGTGGCCTTGGTTTGGTTCCGTCGGGGTCACCGGTATCGGCGAGTTCATGGGGGCTGTTGTTGGACAGACGTGGTGGCACCCTCCAGAGGGAGAGCTCACTCATGCCGGTCCGCGACTACGCAATAGTGTCGTCAGTAGGGGGCTTAGTAGGTGGTGTCCTGCGTATGTTAGATCAGAACAGGCGCCACTGAACACCACCGAAGTGACTCGGCAGCAGTGCAGAGTCTCCTCCGGTGGGTTGCCTTTTGACGACTTGGCATTGACTGCTCCTTGTGGATTGCTGGTGCCGGGGCTGCGGCAGGGCGACCCGGCTGTGGCTGTGGACGCTGTGTCGGAATGAGCGGCGTGGGTGCACTGACTCTGAGGTGGCGCAGAGGTTGGGACAGCAAAAAAAAAAAAAAAGATATCAGTCAGATAGATAGACGGATAGATACACACACACATAGATAGATAGATAGATAGATAGATAGATAGATAGATAGATAGATAGATAGATAGATAGATAGATAGATAGATAGATAGATAGATAGACGTTAGTTTGCGTCTTCTCCCAGTCTTTCAATAACACACATTCGTTACATTCCCAGCGAAAAGGCGAGTCCTGAAGTGTCTGAAGATCAAGCAACCTTTTACGACTGGATGGATTACCTTCGGCGACATGTTGGACAGCGATCAAAATAATGCTCGTATTCATTTCAATCAAATATGAGTAATTTTGTTGATTTTGTTTATAAAAATTCAGGTGATTTATCGCAAAAAGCTTGTTTGCCACAATAAATAAATTTAGGAAAATTATGGTAAAATGAAAATCATTAACGGCAGGGATTACCCTGCATAACGAATGATCTATAAGCTGATCTGTGCTTGTGACACACACACACACACACACACACACACACACACACACACACACACCACACACACACACACACACACACACACACACACCTACACACACACACACCTACACACACACACACACACACACACACACACACACACAACACACACACACACACACACACACACACACACACACACACACACACACACACACACACACACACACACACACACACACACACACACACACACACACACACACACACACACACACACACACACACACACACACACCACACACACACACACACACACACACACACACACACACACACACACACACGCGTGCACATTCTAGATATAGACAGAATGCTCTTTTGATTATCTAGAGGGGGTCCGGTGAAGCTCGCTTTTGAAACTGCTGGCAGCAATGGTCTGAAGCCTGCTTTCACCACTGTCAAGAGCAGTGCAGGTCAAGACTGGTTTAAAAGGTTTTCTGTCTCGGCATCCGGACATCTGCGCACGTCAGCCTGAGGCAACAACCTCATTACACGTGCTCACGGCTTCAGTAAAGCAAATGTGAGGGAGTTCTTTCGCATGAGTGCAGCAGGACAACAGGTTCCGCCCATGCTCATTCATTAATTTTTAAGCGAAAGCGGATCAACCCTCAGTCTGAGTTGAGAGCCCCTGCAGGAACTTTGGTCGCCACAGTGTATATAGTAAGCTGACCTACGTACATCGCGCACGACGGAGCACGAGTCGGTCCCCCAATGGACCCCCACCACGTTCTCAGTGCTCAGCACACAGAGACATCCAATCCCTGTGTGCATTGAGCTTGGCTTGGCGTGCGTGAGGCGCAAACACAGCAATAGAATTAATAGCAATCCAGATTGCGGATCGATCGACATAGAAGAGAGAGAGAGAGAGAGAGAGAGAGAGAGAGAGAGAGAGAGAGAGGAGAGAGAGAGAGAGAGAGTGAGAGAGAGGGAGAGAGAGAAACACACACACACACACACACACACACACACACACACACACACACACACACAGAGATTCACACACACACACACACACACACACACACACCACACACACACACACACACACACACACACAGAGGACAGTGTGATCCAGCTGCCATCTCACTTTCCCAAACCACCCATGCTTGCTTTGTTGTACATCCACTCCGACTGCCCCCACCCCCACCCCCCACCCCCCCCACCCAACCCAACCAACTGTTTCGGATGAATCACCTAAATGTCTGCAAATAGCATTAATAAAATGAAGAACAACTTATTTAAATGACTGCAAATTTAATCAAATGACTGCACACATGATCGCTGTTCAATGTGTCGCCAATGGCAGGCTAGCCACAGAAGGCTGCTAGGTGTGAGGAAGTAGTTGCAAAGGGAGACGACTGCAGGCGGAAATCTAAAACAAATCTTAAATAAATGTCAGCGAACCGCCCAGAGAAACGTGGACAAACGAGTCACAAGACAACACACAACGCGTTTCGACCTCTTAGGTCTTCCTCAGGTGAAACAAAGACGAACAAAATAACGAACATGCACTTAGCTTTGATCGCTTCAGCTTGCTTCTGAAAAACAACAACAACAATCTCTCACACACACACAGAAAAGCAATCTGAAGCGACCAAAGCTAAGTGCATGTTCGTTATTTTGTTCGTCTTTGTTTCACCTGAGGAAGACCTAAGGTCGAAACGCGTTGTGTGTTGTCTTGTGACTCGTTTGTCCACGTTTCTCTGGGCGGTTCGCTGACATTTATTTAAGATTTGTTTAGATTTACGCCTGCAGTCGTCTCCCTTTGCAACTACTTCCTCACACACCTAGCAGCCTTCTGTGGCTAGCCTGCCATTGGCGACACATTGAACAGCGATCATGTGTGCAGTCATTTGATTAAATTTGCAGTCATTTAAATAAGTTGTTCTTCATTTTATTAATGCTATTTGCAGACATTTAGGTGATTCATCCGAAACAGTTGGGTTGCCCCCCCCCCCAGCCCCCCCCATCATCATCGTCATCGCCATCATCATCATTTTGTGGGAGGGGGGAAGGGAAGTCATGAAAGATAAGCGAAAAAAAAAAAAAAAAAAACAGAAAAAAAGAAT
>JADBJO010006752.1:65000-72500 GCA_016801955.1 Conus betulinus | reverse complement strand
CTTCATCTATTTTCGCATCCCTTAGGAGATCAGAAGAAAAGGAATAAATAGATTTTGTGGATTGAATATGTTGTGCACGTTTTCCAAAGTCCCTCTCCGATTGTAGACATACTTCTTTGGAGCAGGCATTTTTTTGAGAACAACTTTTCAGTATAAATTTTGAAGTAGAAGCTTTACGAAATTCTGAGAGAGGTAAAATTCCTGCTTCGCTATATGTTCCTAAGTTAGATGTATGTGTGGGAACTCCTAAAGCAATTTTGTAAGCTTTACTATCAATACTTTGAAGTTTATGTAAAAGGTGTTTGGGTGCGTTAAAAAACACCTCTTGAGCGTATGATAATCTTGAACGTAAAGGGCAGTTGCTAATATAGTTAAAGTTTTGGTATCTTGCCCCCAAGATTGTTTACTAACTACCTTAAGAAAATTTAAACTTTTTCTTGCTTTGTTTAAAATGTGGTCAATATGAATATTCCATGTTAACTTATTACTGAAGATAACAGTGTGTGTGTGTGTGTGTGTGTGTGTGTGTGTGTGAGAGAGAGAGAGAGAGAGAGAGAGAGAGAGAGAGAGAGAGAGAGAGAGAGAGAGAACACATCCCCTGTTAACATCATCCTGTGATACTGGCATCACGCTTTGAAACTTGAAGTGTTGCGCATGAGCCGTACATCCGGAAAGAAGAGCAGCCTCCTCCACCTGTTTCGGATCGAGTGGGCCTTCCGCCATTTCTACGGCTGATCTCGCTATTCAACTTGTGAGGCTGGTGTTTCATCATTCATTTTGCATCCTGCTCATTGAAACGTATATTGTAAATCTCTATGGTCATAAACTTAAATTCCTGTCATAAAGACAACTACGTAACAGATGAAGTTTCGATCTTGGAGCAGACTGCAGTGACTGATTTAGCTGGAGCACTGTGATACACATGGTAAACGGGACTGTTCTTGACGTGACACAAATGACAAAAACAGTAACATGGGGACATTCACACACAGTAACGATCCTATCGCATGTTTGAAATCTTCATTCCTTCCTTTTCACACTTCCTTCTGTTTTCATTCGCCGCAGGGCAGAGTTAGTGAGGAAGACGTCCTCAGCCTGTGCTGGTCCCACAATCGGCAGTACAGCCATTCCTAAAGATCTTATCGGGCTGCGTTTTCGCAGCTATGACCTACAAAGTGTGTAAAGAACACATTTCTATACACCATAATAAACCTATGTTCTCAGAAAAGATACTCGAGTTCGTCTTTTTCCCCGGTGACAGAATGACTAGACAAGATGTATGTTTGGCCAGCGCTCAGCGTGATTTGTGTGTACGTGTCTTCGTCACTGAATGGAAGCTCAGCATTGACCCTGGGCTGTAATTTACAACCAGCCACTCCTGAACCTGTGTGTTCCCTCTGTTGCATTGCTCACAATGTTTAGGGGAACCACAAGCCCACCCATCCTCTCTTTCTCATACATCTGCGTGTATGCATGCGTAAATTCATGTATGTTCACACCTACACACACAGCAAAACGCAAACACACACACGCGTGTGCCCACTCATTTATGCGGGCACACACACACACACACACACACACACACACACACACACACACACACACACACACACCTGGACAATTTATTCAGGAATGAATGTTGAACAACATTCAAAACACAGTTTCATCTCCTGACACATGAAAAATTTGGGAAATAACATTGAATTGACCAACCTGAACACATTGCATTCAACGCCGCAGCACAGCCAGATCCGTTTTACACAAGCGAACAGACACGTGTGCGCACCTATGATGTATTCACATACATCCGAACACACACGTTTGCATATAAGAATACAGGCACGCACGCACGCACAAACACACACACACACATGCAGGCAGGCAGGCAGGCAGGCACACACACCAGAAATTCAACACACACACACACACACACACATATATATGCACACCCGCGTGAGCGTACGTGTGCACGCACGCACACACTCACTCACTCACACACACACACACACACACACACACACACACACACACACACACACACACACACACACACACACACACACACACACACACACACACACACATACGCACGCGCGCGCACACGTGCACGCTTATAAGCTTGCACACATACATCTAAAAGAGTACGGTTTCGTCGTACTGACATATTGCCAGTGAAATGCATCACAACTGGTTGGAATATCAGAACTGTGGTGTGAGTGACCTAGTTATCAATACTAGATTTCTACAAATGTGGATGTGTGCAGGCATACACATACTGAGATTAAGAGGCAAGTTGAATCACATGCATGGAAGTTTACTACATTAGCAAAATGTCCTATACATGTCGTAGATACCAGTTAGCTTACACGCACACAACAAATATTACAAAGATTCGGGCCGCTTTCCCTGGGGACAGCGCGTCGCTGTAGCACAGCGCCACCCTGTTTTCCTGTGTGGAAATGTTTTCCTGCAGCAGTGTGTTTTGCTACAGGATTTTGCAAATGTTTTCCTGCAGCAGTGTGTTTTGCTACAGGATTTTGCCAGATACAACTCTTGTTGCCGTGGGTTCTTTTACGTGCGTTGAGTGCATGTTGCACACAGGACCTCGGTTTATCGTCTCATTAAACGACTCTTCTCTTTTCATTTGACATTTTTAAAAAGTTGACTTTTCTACTTCTATATTTCTTGTATCCATAGTAAAATGCAAAAAAAAAAAAAAAAAAAAAAATACACATATGTAAAACTTCTCAAAGTATGATTGTGTGTTTCAAATTCTTTATAGCTGCTATAGGTATGAAACAGGTCTGCTGAGAGACAAGCAGCATCCAGTTTAAGAATAAGATTTCATTTGTGAAAATAATTCAGTTAAAGCTATAGGTATATGAAATTATCAACATTATCTGGGTAGCTTTCCTTTTGTTTTTGCTGTTGTGAATATCAATGAAACGTTTGTAAACTGCAAAACTACCAAATATTTAAACGGATATAAATGATTCTATCTCTCAACTGTATTTGGATTTTTATAGCAGCACCTTAATCACATTGTTTGCACGAGCAGGTTGACCTCATAGCTGGTAAAAAAAGAAGCTTTCGTTGACAGCTCAACAAACGCAGCCATAGAAGAAAGAGAAGTGAAGTTTCAAACGATCTAGGATTAGGAGCCAATTACTATCAAATACTTTAAATCTGAACATGAAATGCGAATACTTTCTGTGCTAGACTTATGGGGTACCTTCTAGAAAATAATGAATATTCATTATGCATAACACTTCATAACGGTGGTGAGGAACTGGCCAGATTTTTTCGCTTAATTTTACTGCTGACCACTGTTATCATTATCAACACCCCCTATGAATACAGTACAAACCAACAAGACATGAGTCTGAAAGGAGTTATGGCAGCATTAGTGTTCACAATGTATACCCCATAATGATGCTGTTCATTTCTTCCGAAAAAAAAAACAACCTCACAACAGCAGGTAACCTAGTGTGTGTGTGTGTGTGTGTGTGTGTGTGTGTGTGTGTGTGTGTGTGTGTGTGTGGTGTGTGTGTGTGTGTGTTCTTTATTGTCATGCTTCGTGCTAATCTTCATATGTTTGCTGTGATAGCCCTTAAGCATTTGAAGAAAGGTGGAGGTGGAGGAGAATGAGAAAACGGAGGAAGAGGAGTTGGAAAAGGAAGTGAGGGGGGGGGGGGGGGAGACAGAGAGGGGGGGGGTGAGTGAGGGTGAGGATGAGGGGTGTGCAGGTGAGGGAAGGCTGGGACCGAGGTGAACAGTCAGAGATAAAGGGAGATAACGTGAAAGAAGGACCGACATAATCAGTAAGATTCAATGAACAAAAACAAACTTCAAAGTTGCAATTATGCAATTTTATCACATGTCTTCACATGTATAAACAGTAAGACCTTCTCCATAAAATTGCGAGAAAACGTATGTTTCCAACACATTCAATGTCAATCCCACTCCAGTTAATAAAATATGTCCCACGTACATTCTAGACAAAAAGTACAATCACAAGTTGAACAAGAAATTCTCTGGTCAAACAAGATAATAAGGCCATGATATTCGAAGAATTATCAGTCTGTAAGAGAGAACACAGTCAGGTTATTTACATGAACACATACAGGCCGTTTCTTCGCCAAAGGATAATGATACTCGGTATGTATAATAACAATCATATGTCACTTGAAACAGTTATTTGCATAAACCCTTAAGAACACATACAGCCGTTTTTTGCCAAAGGATAATTATACTCGGTATGTAATAACAATATGTCACTTAAAACTCATAGTTTTAAGTTTCGTCAGAAAACAAAAACAACACCTTTGAATTTGCAGCTATAGTAACTGCTGTGGGCGAGAGGAGTGAGTGGGTGAAGCAGGAGATAATAATGCGGAGGTGATATCACTTATTCCCCAACTCAAGGGCTATGCAGGGTCAGGTCTCTCACTCTCTATTCCACCGGCTACACAAGAATAGATCGCTCACTCCCCAACTCACGGGCTATGCAAGAATAAACCACTCACTCCCCAAACCACGGGCTATGCAGGGTCAGATCACTCACTCCCCAACCCACGGGCTTTGCAGGATTAAAACCACTCACTCCACAATCCACCGGATATGCAGGATGGGATCACTCACTCCCCAACCCACAGGCTATGCAGGATTAGATCTCTCGCTCGCCAACCTACGGCCTATGCAAGATTAGATAACTCATTCACCAACTCACGAGCTATGCAGGATTAGGTCACTCATTCACCAAGTCACAGGCTATGCAAGATTGGATCTCTCACTCCCCAACCTACGGCCCATGCAAGATTAGATCACTCATTCACCAACTCATGGGTTATGCAGGATTAGATCACTCATTCACCAACTCACAGGCTATGCAGGATTAGATCACCCAAACACCAATTCACGGGCTATGCAGGATGAGATACCTCACTCGCCAACCCATGGGCTATGCAAGGTCACATCACTTACTCCCCAACGCACGGGCTATGCAGGATTAAATCACTCACTCCCCAACCCACGGGCTGTGCCGAATTAGACACTCAGTCCTCAACCACACGGGCTATGCAGGATTAGGTTACTCATTCCCCAACCCACGGGCTATGTAGGATTAGATCACTCACTCTCCAATCTACGGACTGTGTAACATTCGTTCACTCGCTTTCCAACCCACGTGCTGTGTAAGATTAAATCACCCACTTCCAAACCCTCGGGCTATGCAGAGTCAGGCCACTCACTCCCCAACCCACGTGCTGTGTAAGATTAAATCACCCACTTCCAAACCCTGGGGCTATGCAGGGTCAGGCCACTCACTCCCCAACCCACGGGCTGTGCAAGGTCCGGTCTCTCACTCAGTCTCCAACCCACGGGTTCAGTATTCTGGATATTATGCAGCAACTGATGAGGAATGGGGATATCACCGGGTCGGACCAGTCATCTCTGTAAGCCCTGGGGCTTAGCCTCACGGAGGTCTTAAGTAACTAGCTGAGAAGGAGACAGTGCAAGGCTGTCAAGAATAACGGTTTTCAACAGTCAAATTTCGAAACACTATATGGAAGTGCCATTTGTGTGTGATAACCTTTCTATATACCAAATTTCATTAAAATCCACTAATATATGAAAAATAACGGTAAAATAACGATTTTAATGGTTATATAACCGATGTACACTTTTGAAACTGGTATTTTAGTCCTCACTGGGCTAAAGCCTGTGTACATACCAAACTTTATCCAAATCGGACAACATGTCAAGAATAACGGTTTTTTAACGGTCAAATTTTGAAACACTATATAGAAGTACCATTTGTGTGTAATAACCTTTCTATACACTAAGTTTCATTAAATTCTACCTATAGATAAGAAATAACGACAAAATAACGGTTTTTTAACGGTTGTTTGGTCGATTTTCAGCATTACATCACTTACATATGGAAAGAGGCTGTCACAAGATCATCCAAACCGCTTAAAAATCGGCCAAGTACTTTCTGAGATATTCCATAAAGAAGAAAAAACCGTTACATGCTGTTACAGCCGTTAGTAACGGCTCTAACGGTAAACTAAAACATCGCTCATTATTCGTGACCCATAATGAACATACCTACACATTTTCAGAAAGATCGGCCAAGTACTTTCTGAGATATTCCATAAAGAAGGAAACCCGTTACAGCCGTTAGTAACGGCTACAACGGTAAACTAAAACATTGGACACATTATTCGTGACCCATAATGAACATACCTGCTCATTATTATCATCATAATTATTATCAATACTAATGAAAAATGAAGGTCACATGGTATATGTTTGTCTGGACTAAATCATATTTAGGAAAGCGAAATGTCAAAACTCTGCAGCAGCGTGGTGCATTTTTGTCTGGACTGAATGAAAACAACTTTGATTAGAACCGGTGAAGCATAGCAGAGCTAAGTGCATAGATACAGCTTCAGGAATGTCTGGTATTGTTGCTCAGGACTGACGTTGTACGACAGGTCAGGTACGGGTTAAAGTCCCAGAGCCAAGTGGCTCTAGGAGCAGTGAAATATACACTCTGTCTGTTGTATGGCGTAATGGATAGCGGAGCCCACCACTCTCCCTCTGCGACCTTCCCTGACCTGACTCAGTACTCACCGGATGGTAGGTGGATAGAGAGCATTTCTATCTGCCACTTTAACCTTACCTGACCTGGCTCAGTACTCACTGGATGGTAGGTGGATAGAGCATTTCCATCTGCCACTGTGACCTTCCCTGACCTGACTCAGTACTCACCGGATGGTAGGTGGATAGAGAACATTTCCATCTGCCACTTTAACCTTCCCTGACCTGGCTCAGTACTCACCGGATGGTAAGTGGATAGAGCGCATTTCCATCAGCCAGCCTCTGTGACCTTCCCTGACCTGACTCAGTACTCACCGGATGGTAGGTGGATAGAAAGCATTTCCATCTGCCACTTTAACCTTCCCTGACCTGGCTCAGTACTCACCGGATGGTAGGTGGATAGAGAACATTTCCATCTGCCACTGTGACCTTCCGTGCCCTGGCTCAGTACCTACTGGATGGTATGTGGATAGAGAGCATTTCCATCTGCCATTGTGACCTTCCCTGACCTGGCTCAGTACTCACTGGATGGTAGGTGGTAGAGAGCATTTTCCAAGTCCTAAACGTCCGCTAGAATCTCCCAGATTTCTTAAGTTCAAGATCCATCTTTAGAAAAATTCTGACCAAAACAATAAAAAGAAAAAAAAAAAGCGCGATTTCTTACGAAACCAGTAAGATAAGAGCTAAACAAACCAGACTAAAAACAAAATCTTCGATGTTTTTTTTCTTAAAGTCTGAAAAATGACACAATAACAAGTGTCGGGATATTGCGTTGCAAAATGTTGGGCGCATGCGCGCGCGCACGCACACACACACACACACACACACACACACACACACACACACACACACACACACACAATCACACACTAGAAGTGTATATCCTTTTAAAAAGTC
>JADBJO010006752.1:57500-60000 GCA_016801955.1 Conus betulinus | reverse complement strand
ATCCATGGTAGGAATGCTAAAGGCGGTAACCTATTCCTGTGCTTCGTGAGCTTAAAAAGGACCTGATTTTTTTTTTGCAGAGGTATCATGATCTGTATCCTGTGCTGGTATCGGGTTTTCGTTGGCGGATGTCAGCTGTTGTGTCCGCATAACACTGGGAATGGAAAGGCCTGAGCGTTGGTTTCGTTCCAGTGGAGTGCAGTGTCTGTGATAGCTCGCAAAAATGCTCTCTCTTTTCTCTCTCTGTCTGTCTGTCTGTCTGTCTGTCTGTCTGTCTGTCTCTCTCTCTCTCTCTCTCTCTCTCTCTCTCTCTCTCTCTCTCTCTCTCTCTGCCTTCCCTCACTAACACACAACAAACCCTGTCTTTTTCACTCCTCACCTTTGCCTCCTCCTCCCCCCCCCCCCCCCCCACACACACACACATACACACACGCACACACACATACACACGCGCACACACACACATACACACACACACATACACACACACACACACACAACACACACACACACACACACACACACACACACACACACACACACTTACATGCACACACACACACACACACACACACACACACACACACACACACACACACACACACACACACGTGTGCGCGCGCTTTCTAAAGTTTACACGTACGTGCACATGTGAATGCGATCAATAATTTTAATTTCGTTTGACCAAACACGATGCGTGTGACAAACTTGGTTTACATTTTATCTCGTAGACGCAGAGATTGACTTGATTTTTGACTTGCAGTTTTGGGGCATTTTCATCCTTACATATAGTTTTTTGTTTGTTTTGTTTTTCTATCGCAACCTCTGTGCCACCTCAGTGACATTGCACCCACGCCGCCCTTTCCGAGCATCCGTCCACAGCCACTGCCCGCCCCGGCCCTAGTCACCATAGCCCCGGCAGCGGCAATCCACTAGGTGCAGTCAGTGTCAAGTCATCAAGAGGCAACCCACCAGAGGAGACACTGCACACTGCTGCCGAGTCACTTCGGTGGAGTTCAGTGGTGCCTGTTCTGATCCAACACACGCAGGACCTCACCTACTAAGCCTCCTACTGACGGCATTAACTGCTGAGTCGCGGAGCCGGCGTGAGTGAGCTCTCTCTCCGGAGGGCGCCACTACGTCCGTCCAACGACAGCCCCCCCCAAGAACTTGCCGATTCTGGCGACCGCGACATAACCAAAGCAAAGCCACAGACATGGAGAGGCAATTGAAAGTGGGGTCACCATGCATGAGAGCGATGCATGAAGGGCCACAGAATTTGAGACTTTTTTAAAGCTGATCGATGAGGAAGAGCATGACGATAGACAACGCTAGGGATTCCCATTCTGGCCTGAGACTGCATGACAGGGCTGTATATGCTACGCGTACTTTCACAATATATCCCATCGTCAACCCGGCCCGAGCGATACAGACACCTGCAGTGTTGGTCAGAAAAAAAGTTGAGCAATACTATCAGAGACGCATCCATTAAGCGGTTCCAGTCTTCCCAACGTAGCCTGTAGCAACTCAGCCCTGGGAAGGAGTCCGTCGGGGCAGAAAAAAAATCCTACAAATAAATGGCTCTGATGGGAATTGAACCCACGACCCTCCAACCGGGAGTCCTCGACGCTGACCATTTCGCCGCGGCCGCTGGTCCATACATAATTTTGTGTTGAACTGGCATGAAGATGGGGTCACTGCAGTCGACTGTCCTCCACGCACTATGACGTCACGCTCACGTGCAGTGTCTGCCGTGAAATACCATGGGCCAGGTGTTTTTGTCTTCATTTTGTTTGTTTGTTTTTTGATAGGCACACACAAAGAAACTTTTCCACTGCGCAACAGTGGTAGTATGTACAAACATCAACTAAAGTTATGACACACGTCACGTACAATTTCACCCCAAACACATGGGTTATTTAGAGAAGGCAAAACACGGCCCACACCGCCCTATTTTGATTGTTTCAATAAGGCATTCAACGCCTGCCTACCTTGCGCTAAAGAGATCTAAGCTAAAAAAAAAAAAAAAAAAAAAAAAAAAAAAACAAACACGTTCACTTTTCATTGTCCCATTTGTTGGTGTCTTGCCTGAAGAAGACCTAAGAGGTTGAAACGCGTCGTGTTTTGTCCTGTGACTCGTTTGTCCACGTTTCTCTTGGCGGTTCGCTAACATTTATTTAAGATTTGTTCAGATTTCCTCCTGCAGTCGTCTCACTATGCAACAAGGTCTGGAACAATGTATGAACAGTGAAAACAGTTACAATGTGTGCATTTTGATCGTCAATCCTTTCTGAGTGTAATGCTTGGGAACCATGGTGGAGGTGGTTGTGAGCAGAAGAGCTGAAAAATACGCACCCGCATGTGCACATGTGTCATTAATTCAAACGTGAAGTCAGTTCTGTTGCTCTACGCTGCGAGACTTGGAGAATGACCAAGGCAATACAGCAAAAAATACAGACCTTCATCAACACCTGTCTCTGAGGCGCATCTTCAAATCAGA
>JADBJO010006752.1:20000-40000 GCA_016801955.1 Conus betulinus | reverse complement strand
CACGGTAGCCACCCGTTTCTTACAGCATACAGGGGCGGCGCCCCACCCATCTCATCTAACCTCACTCTAAACCCACCCGCTTCTAAAGGTATAGAGGGACACTCATCTGTTTCCACGCTCACGATTGCTGGAGAGGCCATGACCACCCGTCTCATCCAACCTAACGGTAGCCACCCTTTTCTAAAAGTTTAGAGTATAAAGTTGCCGACGAATCTTTCAACCAGTGAGATGACGTATCTTTTTCTTTTTCTTTCTGTTTGTTTTTTTTTCAGGGGGGAGAGGGGAAAGGGGGGGGGGGGTGGAGGTTGCCTGTGGATAAGAATCATGGCTGAACATAATCAGAGATTATTTCCTTAATTGTCCTCTACAACTCAACAACAACAACATGCATCATATAGACATCGAAGAGGATGAGCATTTTAAACAGGAAAGATACTAAACAAGAAACAATATTGTTTAAAACTTGTTTATCATCTATGTCTGCTTTTGGTTCTAAACATGTACACACATATACCAGGTTTCGCGATTCGTCGAACTCTGTGAACTTTCTTGCCATTGGTCGATGCAGCCGGCGACTTTGGAGTTGTACATTTAACTCGACAAGTGAATCCCGACCATTGTCCTTACGAATGGCGAAGAAGGTGAGAATTTGACGTATGGCGTATCCGGTTGTGTATATCAAATCTGTATAAACAAAGGTGACAGAAAAAAAAAATTGCAAAGTTCAAACAGTCTAGTTCCATTTAAATACGTTTTAAATCGATTCCATCCTCGATTCAAGCAAATGGTGTTTGTCTTTGAAAGATCAAAACAGATTTTGTCTTTTAAAGATCAAAACGGACATCTTTTGTAATTATGTCCTGTCATTATTTTTTCCCTACGAACCAGTATTGCTAACATCCGTTGATTGGCTGAACAAGCAATACGGATTTTGACTCCTGAAACAACACCTTCTACCACCAAGTGACACCTTTCCAAACGGAGGTAGCTTTGACAGTCAGCCAATCAGCGCCTAGTTTAGATCCGTGAGCTTTGAAGTAAAAACAACAGCAACGAAAACGAATCGTCGCCATCGAGAATATGACACGTAAACCTAACTTTCATTTTCACAATACCATAACACCAAAAAAAAAAAAAAAAAAAAAAACAAAAAAAAACAAAACATATTTCTCATCAGGAAACAGCGATGATAAACAACGGATAACAATATGAGTACAAACTCTCCATATGGACTTGTTACAATTGAAAGACATCAGAAAATGATGTAACATTTCAACAAAGAGTATTGATAAGGAAACAGAAAGAACAGGCGCTAATACATGAATCTCAGCGAGTATTTCACATCGTGTTCTTCGTCGTCGTGTGGTGAAAACAGACACACAGCTTTGGCATGTGATTTTCAAGTTTACATTCGGAGATAGAGGTTTCATCAGGACTTATTCACAAGTCTACAATTGGGCCTGTATGTACATGTTCAATACAGCCAAACGATACCACATTTCTCTTAGCTAAATGATTGTGTCAGTCACACGTTCTGGTTTTTAACCATTTCCCAGAAGTTTTCGAAAGGTTTAGAATTATCGTGTTGCAGAGCAATTTTTCAAACACACACACACACACGCACGCACGCACGCACGCACGCACGTACACATGCACGCGCGCGCGCGCGCGCGCACACACACACACACACACACACACACACACACACAATTACACACCTAATATCCTAACGCATGATCTCACAAAAAGTATTTCTACAAATTCAAGTTTAGTTCAGTACGCTGACGATATTTGTATATGGATGAATGTTACTTTAAAAAAGAACACACCTTCAAGGTCAATTACATACATGAAAAAATTATATCAAAGAGACTTAGACAGTATCGCTAGAGATTTATGTTTGAGAATGGATTATGTCTGTCTGCTGAGAAATCTCATATGATGCTTTTTGACGCTGGTGGTAGTTTTCATAATCTCCCTACTTTTAAGATGGATGACACTGTACTTACCTATACATCTTGCATAAAGTTTTTAGGTGTACATCTAACTTCAAAATTATCATGGAACACACATATTGAATATATCATAACTCAAGCAAGGAAAGCTCTTAATCTTCTGAAAGTTGTGAGCTACCAGAATTGGGGACAGGATATGTGCACTTTAATTCATTTATCAAACTCTCTGGTCAGGACAAGGATTTCATATGCACAGGAAGTATATTTTTCAGCTCCCAAGTATCTTTTTAAAAAGTTACAAAGCACAGATTGCAAGGCATACAGAATAGCCCTGGGAGTTCCCCTTTACGCTTCCATTTAGGGGACATATCATGAAGCTGGCGTTTTTTGCCCCTGGATGCTTATCGAAAATTAGCCTGTGCTAAATACATTCTAAGATGTTCTACTGTTCAGAACTCAAATGAGGATGAACTTAACATGCGATCTGATTTAGATTTTCCAAAACGCGCAAAAACAATACGATCAAATAAAACCATCCTTACGTACTCCTCAAACCTGTTGAAATCTGCCAAAATTGATCACAAAAACCATTGCTCCACGTTATCCCCTTGAGTCCCATTCCTAGTTGGGAACTCATCCCGGCAAGGTTTGATTATAAATACACTGACTTGCAAAAGAATGTCAATAATAACGTCCTAGGTGCTATGGCCAAGTCACATATTGACGATAGTTATCCTAATCACTTAAAAGTTTATACAGACGGATCCCTATTAAATGGCAATGCTGGTTCCGGCTTTGTTATTCCTGCTTTGAAAGCAGATAAATCTTTTCATCTTGGAAAGGGGGGTTTCTGTCTTTACGGCTGAATTGATAGCAATTTCTAATGGCTCTGCATTATATTATTGACATTCCACGTGATTTTTTCTAGAATACTTTTTTGTGTTGATTCCAAATCTGTTCTTCAAGCAATGGGAATCTGTTGCTGCTACCAATCGCGCCGAGATTATCACCGAACTAAAAATTCTGATCCATTTTCCTTACATCTAGAGGGATAACAGTGGACTTTTGCTGGATTCCGTCACATTGTGGGATTGTAGGAAATGAATGGGCAGACAGAACTGCCCGCATGGGATCCAAAAACTCTGAAAATTCTGTCTATGTCAAAATACCCTTGAGTCTTCACGAAGCCTATGGACTCTTAAATAAAGTCTCTTTTGAGTCTTTTTATAAGCTGTATAAAGAAGATTCAGTTCTCTTTAAAATACATGTACAAGATTCTTCACTGAGTTGCTGTTCAAGAACTCAGAAAATCTAGCCCGTCCATCTAACTCGCCCAATCAAATTCGTAAACTGTATACAGACGCATGTACATGTACACAAATTTCGGAAACTGGAATCTCTCTTACATAGGCTCAAAGTTAACGCTCTTCGTACAAAATTCCACAGAAATTTACAATGCGCTTGCGGAGCAGTCGACAGTTTCAATACTCTGCATTTTCTTTTTAACTGTTCTATTTTAACTCATCTCTCTCCAACTTCCGACAAAAAGATTCCCCATGCATTTTCCAGAATCTCCACGCCTTTTTACATTTGTAAATTCGTTGATGTTAAGCCCAGTTGGCTCGTTTGTGTAAATATTTCCAGGTGTTTTTTTTTTTTTTTTTTTTTTTTTTTTTTTTTTTTTTTTTTTTTGCTTTGTAATTTATCCTTTAAATTGTTACATTTAGAACAGTATTTTCTTTTCAATAGTCAAAGTCGCATATGCACACGCGCGCGCGTGCGCGCACACGCGCACACACACACACACACACACACACACACACACACACACACACACACACACACATTCGTACGTAGGCCATACTAGCATTTTGCATACATTATTTCCATTTCTCTCATCCACTCATTTCTGTATTATTTTGTCTAATATCACTTTAAGTGAACAGACGTTAAATTGAAGAACTAACTAACTAACACACACACACACGCATACACACAAAGACACAGACAGACAAACAGAGAGAGAGAGAGAGAGAGATAGAGAGAGAGATTTCTCGATCGTTGACACCATGAGTTGTAAACAGTATTTTATGACTGTTCCTCTTTCGGTCCCCAGCGGCGTCACTATGGCAACAGGTGGCTGAATATTGAAGGCTAGGAATTACGGGAAATCTGGTGTGAACGTACGTTGTGACAGCTGCATCCAAAAAGCGGCCAAAGAAATAAATCCACCTTACTGACAATCAGATATTGAGGTCTCGGCTGTGCAATGATAGATTATTAGCGTCCTCGATGACAAGACATAATAACCACGTAATATCCAATAACGATTGCTTACAAGAATAGTCCCAGTACCTAAAGAAGTCCTAGTTGTATCATAAAACAAAACTAGGGCCACCCAACAACAGGTCTAGTAGTACAGTCGAACAACATTCCTAACATCATTCAGCCCTATAAAATCGGCCAACAATTAGTAGCACCCATCTATAGTTCTAGCACCATTCAACAACACTTCTAGTAGCATCCAACGATAGTCCTGGTACCATTCAACGACACTCCTAGTAGCATCCGATGATAGTCTTGGTACCATTCAACAACACTCCTAGTAGCATTCAACAATAGTCCTGGTATCATTCAACAACACTCCCAGTAGCACCCAACGATAGTCCTAACACCATTCAACAACAGTCCTCGTTCCATTCCACAACTGTCTAAATACAATCTAACAAAAAGTACCAGTAACATTCAACAACAGATCTAGCACTATCCAACGACATCCCTATACCAATAACAACTGTCCTAATACGATCTAACAACAGTCTTAGTACCACCCAACAACAGATCTAGTAGCATACCAAAACAGTCCTTATTCCATTAACCACGGTCCTGATGGAACGGTCCTTATTCCATTAACCACGGGTCCTGATGGAACGGTCCTCATTCCATTAACCACGGTCCTGATGGAACGGTCCTTATTCCATTAACCACGGTCCTGATGGAACGGTCCTTATTCCATTAACCACGGTCCTGATGGAACGGTCCTTATTCCATTAACACGGTCCTGATGGAACGGTCCTTATTCCATTAACCACGGTCCTGATGGAACGGTCCTTATTCCATTAACCACGGTCCCTGACGGAACGGTCTTTATTCCATTAACCACGGTCCTGATGGAACGGTCCTTATTCCATTAACCACGGTCCTGATGGAACGGTCCTTATTCCATTAACCACGGTCCTGATGGAACGGTCCTTATTCCATTAACCACGGTCCTGATGAACGGATTCCATTAACGGGAACGGTCCTTATTCCATTAACCACGGTCCTGATGGTGCATTCCATGTCCTGTACCACTCACAGTGAAACGTGTTCTCTTAGAATGCTGGGGCTTTCACGGTGTGAGCCATACACATTTTAGTGACTCCATTCAGAGATGTCCCACCTGATGTGATCTTTGAATTTCTGAAAGAGATAAACATTCTTCATCTCATCTGAGATGTTACAGTAGAACGATTTTGAACCCAATTTCCGGTGTGATGTTAGAAGGTGTGTTTTAAAAGGGTTGTGAGAATGAAGGACCTGTGAGTTGACTTCAACGTGGTGACAGACCTGCCATGGCCCTTTGCTGTCGGCTGGGCTTTGAGCAACATTACTTGCAGACTTACAGTTATCCAACAATACCGGAAGTACTGTTGAATGGACAGCCTCAGCACCATCCAACAGCTGTCCTCGTAACATTCAACACCAGCCCTAGTAATATTGAGCAACAGTTCTAGTAAAACTCGACAGCAGCTCTAGTCATAACCAACAACAGATATATAGGTACTTATACATCTCTTCTAACAGAATTGCCTACAGACACAATATCTTTCAACACGCGTTCCACGTGCTCTCACAGGTAAACTGCCATGGGAATATAGTTCGCAAAGGAGTAAAGCAATATCAAAACGCTAGAATACTATACCATGCTCCCAACACAGACTCATGATGCGATAGTCAGGATCTTGCCCACGCCTCGGGTGAGACAAACGATCCCAACTTTCATCTGCGCAGGGACAGGCTTTACCGCGCTGGTTCTGCGTCCCCTTTTCGCAACCCGCTGTCCTTTCACAAAATGTAGACCTACAGCTCATTTGCGTATTTCATACGGAATACATGGACGCACACGCCTGATTCATATGAGGTAAACAGCTGACGGTATCCCTGGTCCGGGGAAACATAAAAAGAAGATTGAAGAAGGATGAGGCCCGAGCTTGGATTGTGTCTTGGATCGATTAAGTGGTAACTGTGGTGGCACAGGGCTACAGCTGTATGCTGTGCCTATGACCTACTGCCCACACAAGGCTCCAGGTGCGTTGATGGCGTATGGGACAGCTCTGGGGTACAGCTCTACGCTGTGTCTAGCACCGCAGGGCTCGTATGTTGTGCTGTCGACACACTACCCAGCACTGGGCTTCGGGCTGTCCACTATGCCGTGCTCATGACGTAGCAGTAAGGTCCACAGTTAACCCTTTCCCTGCCACAGTATCAGACCTTTTCTGTACTGCTGAGTGCCGGGCCAAATTTTACTTTCTGCAGTCGGTTCATTCATTTTTCCACCACTCATTCAATTATTGATATGTCTCTTAGATGGTTTGCATGTTCGTTTTTCTTTTTTCTTACACCGTGTGCTGTGATGTGGTATCGTAATGATTTGATTTTTGCTGGTCATTAGTATGATAAAAATGAATACAATCAACTGTTTTTTGTAATAAATCAACAATTTTCCTGCATACACACAAACACATTGCAACCCATCAAAGCAAAGAGAAAAGTGAAAAACAAATGTTGTTCTTATTGGCTGAGCATTATACAAACATCTGATATTCATATTACTGCCAGCAAATCTTTTTCTGTGTAGTAACACGTTCATAACTAGGGGTGCCATAACGCAGGTGTAAAAAGAGACAGAATTTTGCTTTTTGTGGTAGGTTCACTAATCTGTTCAACTCTCATTCATTTTTTAAACGTGTCTTATGTTCTTTGCATGATTCTTTCTCATTCCCTGATTTATAATGAGATATCATAATATTTTGATTTTGTTGGCAATTAGTTTGATAAAAAAGTATTATAATAAACTTTTCTTCAAACAAAATAATTGTTTTTGAGCATGAGCACGCACGCACGCACACACACACACACACACACACACACACACACACACACACACACACACATTGACACACATCAAGCCATCATACAAAACAATTTTTTTAAAATGAGTGTTTGTATTGGTTGAGCATCATACAAACATCTGGTATTGATATTATCGCAATCAAATGTTCTTTTATGTGGTAATACATGCCCCAATTCAGGAATAAAGGGGCAAAATCTTGCTTTTGTGGTAGGTTCACTAATCTGCCACAACTCATTCAGTTTTTTTTAGAGATATCTGTTAGATAGTTTGCACTGCAGTTTGCACTTTTCTTCCTTATAGCATAAGTTATAATGAGGTATCATAATATTTTGATTTTTGTTGGCACTAGTATCGCAAAAAGTAACATAGCATTTTGGGGGGCAATAAAACGATAGTTTTCGAGCATACATACACACTGCAACAAATCAAGCCACACAATACATTGACATAATGATGATGCGAGTATTGACCGAACATCATACAAACATCTGGTTTTGATATTATTGCCAGCAAATATTTTTCTGCATAGCAATACATACAAAATTTGGGGGTACCCCAATCCAGGGGTAAAGGGACAGAATTCTGCTTTTTGCTGTCGGTTCAATCATCTGTTCACTACTCCATTTATTCCTCTATCTATTAGATTATTTGCATATTTCCCCTTATACGCAGTGATGTCATTACATTTTGATTTTGTTGGCAAGTCATATAGTAGAAAGTAATATAACCAACATTTTTTGTAATGAAATGACTTTTTGAGGACACACACACACACACACACACACACACACACACACACACACACACACACATTGCAGCTCATCAAACCACACAAAAATATTGAAAAACAGTTAGTGTTAGTATTGCCTGAGCATCATACACACATCGGGGTATTGATATCATTGCCAGCAAGACTTCTTCCGTGTGGTGGTAATACCTACATCCTTGAGCGCACCCCCAATCCAAGGTAAAGGGACAGAATTCTGCTCTTTGCAGTAGGTTCACTCATCTGTTCTTTACTCCTTCATCTATTCCTGTATCTATTAGGTTGTTTGCAGGTTTTCCCCTTATACTCTGTTGCATGATGTGATGTCATCACATTTTGATTTTTGTTGGTAGGTGATATGGTAAAAAGTAATATAAACCAACTTTTTGTTTGTAATGAAATGATTATTATTGAGTGCGCGCGCGCGCGCGCGCGCGCACACACACACACACACACACACACACACACACACACATTGCAGCTCATCAAACCACACAAAATATTGCAAAACACTGGTGTTAGTATTGCCTAAGCATCATACAAACAGCTGGTATGAATATCATTGCCAGCAAGTCTTCTTTTGCGTAATAATACCTACATCTTGGGCGGTACTCTAACCCAAGGACAAAGGGACAGAATTCTGCTTTTTGCAGTAGGTTCACTCATCTGTGTCACTGTTTTCCTTTTAGACCCTGTGACATGATGTGATGTCATTACCTTTTGATTTTGTTTGTAGGTAATATGTAATATGGTAAAACGTAATAAAATGAACATTTTTGTAATAAAACGACTGTTTTTTGAGCGCGCACACATACATTACAGCTCATCAAACCACACAAAACATTGAAAAAATTGGAGTTAGTGTTGATTGGACATCATACAAACATTTGGTTTTGATACTATTGCCAGCACGTCTGCTTCTGCTTAGTAATAGATATATCTTTAGGAGTACCCCAATCCAAGGGAAAAGGGACAGAACTCTGTCTGCTCTTTACAGTAGATTCATACATCTGTTCACGTCTCATTCATTATTTGAAATATCTCTTGTATTTTTTTTTTGCCCCCTTCCTCCACCCCCTATCATCATCATGCTGTAAATCTCAACTCTAAAAGATAGGTCTACAACCCAGATTTATCTGCAGCGAATCCCCCAGTTATAGGTGCCAGAATAATCACGTTTGATGGTGGGCCCTTAACACTGAAGAAGAAGTGTCTGTCCGTCTTGTACATGCGGTTGTAACTTCTGGTTTGTGCATCTTTCTCAAACAGACTTAGTGGCCCGCATGGGGGTCGAACCCACGACCTCCGCGTTATTAGCACGGTGCTCTAACCAACTGAGCTAACGGACCATCTAAATCTTCTGCACACACACACACACACACACACACACATACACACACACACGCGCGCGCGGCGCGCGCGCGCGCACACACACACACACGCATGCCTGCGCGCGCGCGCATACACACACACACACACACACACACACACGCACGCACACACATGCGCCCACGCACACACACACATGGGCCCATCATACACACACGTGTACATCCACAAAAAAAAAAAAAAATGGTAGGTAAGCACTCAAGGTCTGACCAGTGCGTTGCGTGGGCTAATGCGTAGGTCAGACATCCCGCTGAGTCGCAGTCACGAGACTCTCTTCTTCAATTGTCTCATCTTTGTTGTTAATTCATTTATCCATCAGCTTCAAATCATGCGTAGTGTGGTCTGGAAACTTAGCGGATGTGGTGTAGCGTATATGGACTAGTCCGCACGCAGTGACACCTCCTTGATGAAACTGAAACTCAAACAGAGGTTTTTAACAAAGATTTTCTCTGCAATTGTGTAGTGGTATCAATGATACATGAATCGACATAAGTAAAGCCCATTACTGATATCTATTTTCATAAGTTTGTCTTGCACAAAAATACAATCACTTCGAACGGCGCAACGCGGGGGGCTGTTTTTCCGATCTGTTTAATCTTGGCTAACACCAGCTGAGTTACGAACAAAATAACTAAGCACTGGCATAGTATTAAGCGAAATAAAACAACTGAATCGTTTCACCAATGTTATGGTTTGTTATTATAATGTGTGTTTTTTACCAAGTGCGTCTCCCAATACAATGATTTGCACGTCCACTCGGTCATTGACGGATCTCGGCTTCGTTCCACCATTGTTGAAATCTTGGACAGGAAGCGAATGTTTGCATTTGATACCTTCACTTTGATAGGCTGTTGCTTTTCGAGTACACAACCAATCGCTTAGCTTGATACACCATAAATGCAGGAGAGATTGGCCTTTTTTAGCGCATTATCAATGTGTTGGGTTTTTTTTTTTTTTTTTTTTTTTTTCGCTAGTTTTAGCAATGACATTGGAAAGACGATACTTGTCATAAAAAGAAAGTTCGATTCTAATTCATTTACATATATCGTACTAAAAAAAAAAAAAAAAAAAAAAAACAAACAAACAAACAAAAAAAAAAAAAAGCTAAAGTGAAATAAAGCTGGAAACATACTGATGTATTCTGACCTATTTAAACGCCAATGCATGCAATGAACACATTGCCTGTGTTGATCTTCGACACTGTGTTAGCTGGAACGCCCGGCCAACTGCCGCCATCGGATCGGAACATCAGGCTGTGTGATGCCCTTCGTTTTCATACGAACGGGGTGGGGGGGGGGGGGGGGGGGGGGTATTTGGAATAAAACAATGATCATACCGTGTCATGGAAACACAAAAAAAAACAACTCGGAGTTGAAAAAGGAAAACTGTATTCTTCACTGTTCACAATTTTCAAGTGATTCTAAACGCGGTATTCATAGATACTGTTCTAAACACACTGAACTTAACAGAAGGCACAATACTTTGTCTTCGACCAAAACAAAAACAAACCATCATAGAAACACATCTACCGTTGCTAAAATCTGTTTTTAATCGTTTCACGTGGAAGAGTTCAAACAAACAAATGCGCATGTGCACACATATATTCATACGCATGCACGAGCACACATCATTAGACTGAAAGAGCGCCATACACGATCCACGACAGATGCTGTCTGTTGAAAATAAGCATACTTTTCCCTCGGCTGAACTTTCCTGTATACTAAAAGAAGGCCTGCCGGTACGTTTTGATTGTGTCTGGAACCCCTTCCAGATTCTACTCTGTCCACGCACTCGATAGGTAAGATATCGATCCTGTGATCGATCGTCAAGTAAGTGCTTAATTTAGACTACTAACTGAATGCCTTGTCATTTTAGAGACAAGCATCCTGTACGTGGGAGGTGGTACTAGGACGTAGACCCCACCCCCCCACCCCCTCTCCCCAACGGTCCTTGAGATTGTTTGAAATGTCTACTCCCGAGATCTAGATAATTTTGATTTTTTTTTAATTCTGTGTAATAACTGTCCACATGAGAAGAATGCAGCATTGTGATGACTAAGAGCTGGGGTCTGTGAGCCCAGATGATTCATTTGTGTAGGGCAAATTGAACAGCTGATTCATTTGTGCAGGGCAAACTGAACAGATGATTCATTTGTATAGGGCAAAGTGGACAGATGGTTCATTTGTATAGGGCAAAAATGGACAACTGATTCATTTGTGTAGGGCAAAGTGGACAGATGATTCATTTGTATGGGGGAAAGTGACAGATGATTCATTTGTATAGGGCAAAGTGGACAGATGATTCATGTGTATGGGGGAAAGTGGACAGATGATTCCTTTGTATGGGGGAAAGTGGACAGATGATTCCTTTGTATGGGGGAAAGTGGACAGATGATTCCTTTGTATGGGGGAAAGTGGACAGATGATTCATTTGTATGGGGGAAAGTGGACAGATGATTCATTGTATAGGGCAAAGTGGACAGATGATTCATTTGTATGGGGGAAAGTGGACAGATGATTCATTTGTATAGGGCAAAGTGGACAGATGATTCATTTGTATGGGGGGAAAGTGGGCGTATGTATGAAAATGAATGAATGGATTGAAATCAGCATCACTTGGATATAGTTTTGTGCAGTCCAGTAGAAAAGAGGGACATGTTGTTGAATTACACATCAGCCAAAAAGGAAAGGCAGAGGAAATATTAAACTCTCCTCACAGGCAAAAGAAAAATGAGGCGCAAAAAAAGAAAAAAAAAAAAAAAAACATTGCTAACATGGGGCAGGATTTCAATATTTTATTCCCGGTTGTTGTATTGAAAGAAAAGATTCAGATGTGTGGTTGTATGCGGGGTGCATGTTTGTCTTATCAACAGTTTGACTGCCTAGGGTTAGCGGTGTCACTTTTACTTTCTGCTAGCCTGTGGTTTAAATGTGTGTGCGTGTGTGTGTGTGTGTGTGTGTGCGTGTGTGTGTGTGTGTGTGTGTGTGTGTGTGTGTGTGTGTGTGTGTGTGTGTGTGCGAGTGTGTGTGCGTGTGTGTGTGTGTGTGTGTGTGGTGTGTGTGTGTGTGTGTGTGTGTGTGTGTGCGTGTGCGCGTGTGTGTGTTTGCGTGCGTCTATCTGTGTGTATGTGTCTGTGTGTGTGTGTGTGTGTGTGTGTGTGTGTGAGAGAGAGAGAGAGAGAGAGAGAGAGAGAGAGAGAGAGAGAGACGAGGGAGAGAGCAGTGTGTAAGGGTTGGTATCCAACAATAATTGTCTGCGCGTTTCCGGTGTAAAACAGCTGTTTGTTTCAAATCACAACAACGCCGTCCGCATCTGCTTCATGAGGGACAGGCAGCTGTTTGTTTCAAACCACAACATCAACGCCGTCCTCGTCTAGTGCATGAAGGACAACAATTGCCTGTCGTTGTTACTGACACAAGGGCTTTCTGTCCTACCCGAGGAGGGTTGAGTGGCAGACATGTTTCGATTTTACTCTGGAGATTGCTGTTCTGTGTTTATACAGAAATCAATATCCCCGGCTTGTTTTGAGGGAGCTAATCAGTGGACTACACCTTTGGAGGGTGAGAGAAAATGTCCAAATGTTCTGATGGAAATAGTGGGATAGAGACATACTGTCATATGCAGCCAGCCATCCTAGTTTTTAAAAAAAGATCACTAGATGCCGAGACAGTCTTGATATCTGTCGGTGGGAAGGCTGAGATGCACTAAACTATAGCTTTAGTATCCATTAGTGAAAGGTTGAGATACAGTTACCATCTTCTTCTTCTTCTTCTTCTGCGTACGCAGGCTGATACTCCTGCGGACACTCCCTATACGGACAGGCATGTATTAATCCCATCTACCCAACAAGGGAGTGGAGTTTTGCGCGTATGACCGTTTTTTTTATCCCGCCATTAAGGCAGCCATACTCCATCTTCGGGGAAGGTGCATGCTATGTGTAACGTGTCATCCATACCAACGGCCGATCTGGCCTTCTCTTCCGAAAGTTGGTGATGGGATTTGACGTGTGTGCAAGATGTTTTGCGTGCGTTTACACACGAAACCTCGGTTTATAGTCTCATTCCAAGGACCGTACGGGAAATGGAGTCAGAAACTAATGTTAACTCCGAGGGAAAAATCCCCTGTACCGAAACGGCCTGCGGAGATTCGAACCTGCAACTCTTGATTCGAACCGGCGCTCTACTTGGAGCTACGAGCCCCCCGCTCTACCAAATTGAGCTATTCCGGCCCCCTATTGAGATGCAATAAACTATAGCCGCGCCTTTATACGTTGGTGTATGATTTGAGATGCAATAAAAACTATAGTGGAAGGTTGAGATGCAATAAACTATAGCCACGGTATCTGATGATGAGATGCAGTAAACTATAGCCACGGTATCTGTTGGTGGAAGGTTGAGATGCAATAAACTATAGCCACGGTATCTGTTGGTGGAAGGTTGAGATGCAACAAACTTGTAGCCCAGATAAATTATATTGACACCCTTAGGTGGCCCTTCACAGTCGGCTGGGCTAGAAGCAACATCACCTTTTAGATGTAGTAAGTAAGTCGATGTTGGCTGATGGTGTGGCGTTTTGGTCACGCTAAGGTTGTACAATCTGTTTAACTAAGCCGTGTACAACAGCACTTGGGGAACACTTTAATATTATTATACCTTGAATTTCAATACTGTTAGCCCTTAGGTGGCCCTGAAAGCAGTGTTGTGTGTTTTATGGACCCAGTACACACAAACAAACAAACAAACAACAACAACAACAACAAAACAGAAACCCTGTGAACGTGTGGTGTCGTCTCCGTCCAATCGGCGTTTGTTACCCTTTCTCACTACGCTGTCGGCACACCCCCCCCACCCCACCCCCTCTCCACTGTTTAACCTCTGTTTCTCCCCACCCTTTCTCTCCCCTTCTACACCCCCCCCCCCTCCTTCCCTCCCCTTACCACGGCCACTTGGGGCCTACGTCTCGGTTAGGCCGCTTAAAATTGGCTATGGTCCTTGAATTCAAAGGTCAAAGTCACGTGTTTGTTTAAAAGCTTGAAAAAACAAAATCAATCCTTGTCCAATTGGTACAACACAGGATGGTATCGTTTCGAGTCGTTCTCTTTGTTGTTTGTTTGTTGGGTTTGTTGGCATGTTTCTGTGGCTGTGGTTTTGGATCGAGGCACTCCGTTTACCCCAACAACTGCTTCAAAATAAACAAACTGAATGAGTATTCAAAACAACACGTTTGTTTAAACAACAGAAACAAAAGGCTCAAGTATCTCCAGAATGGACTGTAGTGTCTGTATGTTTAGAGGTCCGGTGTCTGTCGTCTTGCGTGTAAGTGTCTGTGTCTCCGGTGGTTGTCTGTGGTGTCTGTATCTTTGGACATTGTCTTTTTTCTCATTCAGATTGTCTGTGGTGTCGGCACTTCCAGAACTTTCGCAGACCTTCCAGAACTTTCTGCAGTATCTGTACCTCCAGAATGGTCTGTGGTGTCTCCCAGAATTCCCTGTAGTGTCTATTATCTCCAGAACCCTGTAAGTGTCTGTATTCCAGAATTGTCCTGTATCTCCAGAATTGTCCCTCTGTAGTGTCTATTTCTCCAGAAGTTTTTTGTCTGTAGTGTCTGTATTCCAGAATTGTCTGTGGTGTCCAGAACTTTCGGACCGTTTCCTGTCCCTCCAGAAATTTTCATGCAACTGTGCTAACCTCACCCATCGATAGTCGTCCGGAAGCCGGTTGAAAAGTTTACCTGACTGCTACTCACCCCCCCCCGTTAAAGCCGGGTGAGCTGAACCGGTTAGGCAGTCTCCTGCAGTTGATTCCGGCTCCGCAGCATTCCACTAGGACGGACCGTTTCCTGTCCGGACCCAGCTTTTTTTTGTGGCAAAGTTTCCCCCAGGAGATGTGTTCGTGGACTGAGGGGGACTGGCTGCTACTACCTGGTACTCTGCCAGTGTGTCAAAAGGGTCAAAGTCCGCCGGCAGCTGGCTCCGCACGGAATCCAGAAGGCGGGAGAAAAAAAGAGGGACCCAGTTGTGGCAGTCAGTTTCCTGGAGAGCCGGCCTGATTCTGTCGCCAGAGGCCGGCCTGAGTCAAAATCTACCATACCTCCACTGTGCTCGGGACCGACTACCCGTTGAGCCAGTGGGCTGGAGATGCCGCTGCTGCCAAGCCAGAGCGCTGCTCCCGAGTTTTTGAATCAGCGACCTGTTGGCTGGGCCGTCGCTGCGTTCTGTGCTTCTGTGTGTGAGCCACAGCTCCTGTGTGAGACTGTCGCCGGCAGAGACGTCGTTGAGTGTGTTAGTGATTTCTTTTGAGCCACAGCTCTCTGAAGTTATGCAAGTTCTGTGACAGACTTGACGCTGTAGACGTTGTCTTCTTCATCTTCGTCGTCTCGTCGTCTTCGTCAACTTCGTCATCGTCGTCGCTTTCATCGTCGTTGGAGCCAGCAGAATAGATAGCAAATTATATATAGATATATTGTGTATCGTGTGCCCTGTTTGGCGTACTATTGATGTTCTTTCTTGCGTTTATTATATGTTTGTCTGATGGCTCAGGCAGCATAAAAAACAAAAGAAGTGTTGTTCTGTTGCCTGGCTGTCAGTGTTCGGGTGAGTGGGTGTGTGTATGTGATTTCGAAAAGTCGTGCATGCATCCATAATTTCTGTATGAGAGTCAGACAGTCAGACACCTGCAGACACCACCTATTCCATCCGTAACAGTCTGTGTCTCCAGAATTGTCCATCTGTAGTGTCTATTATCTCCAGAAGTTTTCGTCTGTAGTTTCTGTATTCCAGAATTGTCTGTGTGGTGTCTACATTTCCAGAACTTTCTGCGGTATCTGTACCTCCAGAATTGCCTGTGGCGTCTGTATCTCCAGAATTGTCCATCTGTAGTGTCTATTATCTCCAGAAGTTTTTTTTCTCTGTAGTGTCTGTACTCCAGAATTGTCTGTGGTGTATTTCCAGAATTGTCTGTCTATAGTGTCTACATCTCCAGAATGTTTTGTCCATGTCTGTCGTGTCTGTATTCCAGAATTGTCTGTCTATAGTGTCTACATCTCCAGAATGTTTTGTCCATGCCTGTCGTGTCTGTATTCCAGAATTGTCTGTCTATAGTGTCTACATCTCCAGAATGTTTTGTCCATGTCTGTCGTGTCTGTATTCCAGAATTGTCTGTCTATAGTGTCTACATCTCCAGAATGTTTTGTCCATGTCTGTCGTGTCTGTATTCCAGAATTGTCTGTCGGCTGAGTATCTTCAGAACTGTTTGTAGTGTCTGTATCTCCAGTACTCTGTGTAGAGTCAGTGTCTCCACGACTGTCTGTGGTGTTCCTTTCTCCAGAATTGTCTGTGAGTGTCTGTATCTCCTGAACTGTCTGCATTACCACTACCTTCAGAGGTGTCTTTAGTGCCACAATCTCCGGCATTGTCTATAAATGTATGTGATTCCAGAAACTGTCTGTATTATGTCTGTATCTCCTTAACTATCTATGTGTGTCTCCAATAAATTTTTGTGGAGTCAGAATTTCCGGCGTGGCCTGTGAGGTTAACATCACCAGCATTTTCTTAATTTCGATATACTCAGGACTGTCCATAATCTCAGTATTTTCAGAACGTCTCGACTTGCAATATTTCCAGAACCGACTGTAGTGTTTCTGTCTTCTTCTTCTCTTCTTCTTCTGCTTCTTCTTCTTCTCTCTCTTCTTCTTCTTCTTCTTCTTCTTCGTACGCAGGCTGATACTCCTGCGGACACTCCCTGTATAGACAGGCAAGTATTAATCCCATCTACCCAACAAAGGGAGTGGTGTTTTGTGTGTATGACCGTTTTATATCCCGCCATTAAGGCAGCCATACTCCATCTTCGGGAAAGGTGCATGCTATGTGTAACGTGTCATCCATACTGACGGCCAAACTGGCCTTCTCTTCTGAAAATTGGTGATGGGATTTGACGTGTGTGCAAAATGTTATGCGTGCGTTCACACACGGAACCTCGGTTTATAGTCCCATTCGAAGGACTGTATGGGGAATGGAGTCAGAACCAATGTTAACTCCGAGGGAAAATCCCTCTGTACCGAAACGGCCCGTTGGAGATTCGAACCTGCAACCCTTGGATTACGAGCCCGGCGCTCTACCAAATGAGCTATTCCGGCCCCTGTTCCTATCTTCAGAACAATCTCTCAGGTCAGTGTCTCCACCATCGTCTTTGGCGTTAGTGTCTCCAAAATAAACCGTGACGTCAGTCTCTCTACCATTATCCGTCATCTCAGTACTTTAAAGAACTGACTGTAAATCTTGGCAGCTCGAGAATTTTCTGTAGCCGTCAAAAGTTTTAGTATTGTCTGTAATCTCAGTATCTCCAAAACTGAGTGTACTGTTAGTATCTTCAGAGGTGTCTGTATGAATAGTGTATCCAAAATAAGGTAGGGTCAGTATCTCCATCATTATCTCTACTGTCTGTATCATCACAGTTATCTGTGGGGTCTGTATCTCCATCATTTTCAACACTGTCTGAATCTTCAGAATTGTCTGTAGGGTCGTTCTCTGGATTTTTTTTGTGCATATCAGTGTCCCCAGCATTGTTTGTAGGATCAGTATTTGTGTGTGTGTGTGTGTGTGTGTGTGTGTGTGTGTGTGTGTGTGTGTGTGTGTGTGTGTGTGTGGTCAGTTCAGTATCTCCAGAATTGTCTGTGATCTCGGTGCCTCCAGAATTATCTGTAATCTCAGCAACTCCCAGAATTGTCTATACTCTCTGTGTCTCCAGAATTGTCTGTAATCTCAGTATCTTCAGAATTGTCTGTAATCTCAGCATCTCCAGAATTGTCTGCGATCTCAGTATCTCCAGAATTGTGTATAATCTCAGTATCTCCAGAATTGCCTGAAAGATCTCTTTCTTTAGCATTGTCTGTAAGGTTGATATCCTCAGAATCATCGGTAGGATAAATATTTCCAGAACTGCTCGTTGGAGAGATATGTTTCGAATCGAATTATTTGTTAGGCAGTAGGAATTTCTGCTTTTGCCTTTTTTTTCATTTCACAGAAGCGATTGTTTCATTAGAAATGTCATTTTCGTATATCGGTAGTTTTTTCGTTTGTTTTTTTCAGCACGTACATGGCCAAGCAGTGGAACGGTGCCATCAAAGCAGCCAGGATAGTTCTTCTTTCAGACATATGTCACACGATGCAATGTTTTCTGCCACACCAGGCAATGTGTACTCAAATATCACATGATTTACCCTACGTCACATCACAGTGTTCATTCCATTATGCTCTATGTCGCGCTACAATGTCGCACTACCATGTTTTGTCATACATCACACCAATGTTTTGTGGGGTTTTTTTTCTTTTGGGTGTTTGTTTTTTTTTTTTTTTTTTTTTTTTTTTTTTCTGAAACATGCTTTTTTTCAAACAGGCGTTAAATATTCAGAGCACTCAGTCCTCGGATGACGTGTTATTTGACAAATGCCAAATGCCAAGTCAAGCGGTTTGTACCGCACCGCTGACTGCTCGACTGGTGCGACAAAAGCTAATTGTTAGAGACCTCTGTCCCTGCTGACAACTGGTCCCTGTTTCTGTTTCTTCAGCCTCCCCCCTTCTTCCCCCTCCCCCCTCCCCCCCCCCCCCCCCCCCCCCCCCCCCCCCCCTCGCCCTCACCCTCTCCTCCCCCAAGCTCGTCTTCCCTGCTCCAGGTCGAAATCAATTGATCACAAACGAGCTGAACCTCATTAGCGAAGCCAGTTCTTCTGCTAACAGCATCTGGGGAGAGTTGCGCTGTGCATTTTTCATTGGTGCTGTTTGTAACCCGTGAAGTACACCTATTCGTCAAAAATGAACTCATCCGTGTCCTATTGCGTCTACACGAAAAGCAAATTAGCACTAATGTTGTGCGTTTCTTTGCACTTTGGAATTTTTTTTTTCAAAGTTGCATTCTGTTTAAATTCAATTCAATTCAATCAGCTTTATTGTCCATCGGAAATTTTTCTTCTGCGCCACATCATTTCACAAGTACAGTACATAAGACATTACGAAGAGACATTATGAATCGTTACATAAAAGCCTATGTTAGTATATGTGTATATGTATATACATCAGTGTCAGTTCAATGACATAGTCATAGTTTTTTCAGTGTCATCAGTGACATCAGTCACAGTTTTCAGTGTCAATTCTTGTCGGCTGTTTGATTTTCAGTCGAGACAAGGGTAACGATGATAAAATAAATTGTGTTGGCAAAACACAGTGTTTTGCATCAGCAACTCCATTCGCCGTCCATTCACCTACCCCTTGCCCCTTCTCCCCCTCCCCGACCCTCCCATACAATACACGTAGTTTACAACATAAATCAGGCCAGGGGACTGATCGCCAGAACAGACAGACATGTCTTAGAGAGCTATTGACAGATTCGGACAACGCCGAGACGTTTCAGACAGTAGACGCGGAGGATTCCAGACATGACGCAGAGACACTAAAACTGCTTTCCCATAGTCTCCCCGTTTTGCATCTCAGAAGTCTGAAGACTTGTCAGATGGCTCACAGCACTGAGGTTCGTTTTCTCGTAATGCCAAAGCCGAGAACCGTATTTCGCGCGCCAAACTGGACTAGGTTGTGAGATAAGCATTCGGACAGCGTACCTTCCAAATCTCTTTCTTGCAAACAGTCTGTGAGGCAGGAGCCACACGAAGCACAGTGCCGCTCGCTGATTTTGACATGAAACTGTATTGTGACCATTCTGTGAAA